>JARQOD010009691.1:0-30377 GCA_033576555.1 Oophaga sylvatica
CAGTATGATGATCCCACAGTTCCCCATACACTGTATGATGCCCCCACAGCTCCCAATACACAGTATGATGATCCCACAGCTCCCCTAACAGTATGATGATCCCACAGCTCCCCCATACCGTATGATGATCCACAGCTCTCTATACACAGTATGATGACCCCACAGCTCCCTATACACAGTATGATGTCCCACAGCTCCCCCATACACAGTATGATGATCACACAGCTCCCTATACACAGTATGATGATCCCACAGCTCCCTTTTACACCGTATGATGATCCCACAGCTCCCTCATACACTGTATGATGATCCCACAGCTCCCCCATACACTGTATGATGATCCCACAGCTTCCTATACACCGTATGATGACCCACAGCTCCCCTTATACACATGTTTGTGACCCCACAGCTCCCCTATACACAGTATGATGCCCCACAGCTCCCTATACACAGTATGATTGATCCCACAGCTCCCTATACACTGTATGATGATCCCCCAGCTCCTTTATACACGTATGATGATCCCACAGCTCCCATACACTGTATGATGATCCCACAGTTCCCTATACACGTATGATGATCCCACAGCTCCCCTATACACTGTATGGATGATCCCACAGCTCCTCATACACTGTATGATGATCCCACAGCTCCATCATACACAGTATGATGATCCCACAGCTCCCCTATACACTGTATGATGATCCCACAGCTCCTCTATACCACTGTATGATGACCCACAGCTCACCATACACATATGATGATCCCACAGCTCCCCTATACACTGTATGATGATCCCACAGCTCCTCATACACGTATGATGATCCCACAGCTCCCATACACTGTATGATGATCCCACAGCTCCTATCATACACGTATGATGATCCCACAGCTCCCCTATACACGTATGATGATCCCACACTCCCTATACACGTATGATGACCCACAGCTCCCTATACACTGTATGATGATCCCCCACAGCTCCCTCATACACAGTATGATGATCCCACAGCTCCCCCTATACACGTATGATGATCCCACAGCTCCCTTATACACGTATGATGATCCCACAGCTCCCTCTAACACTGTATGATGATCCACAGCTCCTCCATACACGTATGATGATCCCCCAGCTCCCCTCACTGATGATCCCACAGTCCCATACACGTGATGACCCCACAGCTCCCCTATACACAGTATGATGCCCCACAGCTCCCCATACACAGTATGATGATCACACAGCTCCCCTATACACAGTATGATGATCCCACAGCTCCCTATACACGTATGATGATCCCACAGCTCCCTCATACACTGTATGATGATCCCACAGCTCCCCCATACACTGTATGATGATCCCACAGCTCCCTATACACGTATGATGATCCCACAGCTCCCCTATACACTGTTGATGACCCACAGCTCCCTATACACAGTATGATGTCCCACAGCTCCCCTATACACGTATGATGATCCCACAGCTCCCCTATACACTGTATGATGATCCCACAGCTCCCTCTACACTGTATGATGATCCCACAGCTCCCTCATACACGTATGATGATCCACAGCTCCCCTATACACGTATGATGATCCCACAGCTCCCTATACACTGTATGATGATCCCACAGCTCCTCATACACTGTATGATGATCCCACACTCATCATACACAGTATGATGATCCCACAGCTCCCCTATACACTGTATGAGATCCCAGCTCCTCATACACTGTATGATGCCCACAGCTCCCCATACACGTATGATGATCCCACAGCTCCCTATACACTGTATGATGATCCACAGTCCCATACACGTATGCCACAGCTCCCCAATACACAGTATGATGATCCCACAGCTCCCTATACACCGTATGATGATCCCCACAGCTCCCCTATACACCGTATGATGATCCCACAGCTCTCCTTACACAGTATGATGACCCCACAGCTCCCCTATACACAGTATGATGCCCCCACAGCTCCCCCATACACAGTATGATGATCACACAGCTCCCCTATACACAGTAGATGATCCACAGCTCCCTTATACACCGTATGATGATCCCACAGCTCCTCATACACTGTATGATGATCCCACAGCTCCCCCATACACTGTATGATGATCCCACAGCTTCCCTATACACCGTATGATGATCCACAGCTCCCCTATACACAGTGTGATGACCCACAGCTCCCCTATACACAGTATGATGCCCCCACAGCTCCCCTATACACAGTATGATGATCCCACAGCTCCCTATACACAGTATGATGATCCCACAGCTCCCCTATACACTGTATGATGATCCCACAGCTCCCTCATACACTGTATGATGATCCCACAGCTCCCCTATACACTGTATGATGATCCCACAGCTCCCTCATACACTGTATGATGATCCCACAGCTCCCTCATACACTGTATGATGATCCCACAGCTCCATCATACACAGTATGATGATCCCACAGCTCCCCTATACACTGTATGATGATCCCATAGCTCCTTCATACACTGTATGATGATCCCACAGCTCCCTCATACACTGTATGATGATCCCACAGTTCCTTCATACACAGTATGATGATCCCACAGCTCCCCTATACACTGTATGATGATCCCACAGCTCCCTCATACACTGTATGATGATCCCACAGCTCCCTCATACACTGTATGATGATCCCACAGTTCCTTCATACACAGTATGATGATCCCACAGCTCCCCTATACACTGTATGATGATCCCACAGCTCCCTCATACACTGTATGATGCCCCCACAGCTCCCCCATACACAGTATGATGATCCCACAGCTCCCCTATACACCGTATGATGATCCCACAGCTCCCGTATACACCGTATGATGATCCCACAGCTCCCCTATACACAGTATGATGACCCCACAGCTCCCCTATACACAGTATGATGCCCCACAGCTCCCCCATACACAGTATGATGATCCCACAGCTCCCTATACACTGTATGATGATCCCACAGTTCCCCCCATACACTGTATGATGCCCCCACAGCTCCCCAATACACAGTATGATGATCCCACAGCTCCCCTATACACCGTATGATGATCCCACAGCTCTCCTATACACAGTATGATGACCCCACAGCTCCCTATACACAGTATGATGCCCCCACAGCTCCCCCATACACAGTATGATGATCACACAGCTCCCCTATACACCGTATGATGATCCCACAGCTCCCCTATACACCGTATGATGATCCCACAGCTCCCCTATACACAGTATGATGACCCCACAGCTCCCCTATACACAGTATGATGCCCCCACAGCTCCCCCATACACAGTATGATGATCCCACAGCTCCCCTATACACCGTATGATGATCCCACAGCTCCCCTATACACCGTATGATGACCCTACAGCTCCCCTATACACAGTATGATGCCCCACAGCTCCCCATACACAGTATGATGATCCCACAGCTCCCCTATACACCGTATGATGATCCACAGCTCCCCTATACACCGTATGATGATCCCACAGCTCCCCTATACACCGTATGATGATCCCACAGCTCCCTATACACAGTATGATGACCCACAGCTCCCCTATACACAGTATGATGCCCCACAGCTCCACCATACACAGTATGATGATCCCACAGCTCCCCTATACACTGTATGATGATCCCACAGTTCCCCCCATACACTGTATGATGCCCCCACAGCTCCCCAATACACAGTATGATGATCCCACAGCTCCCCTATACACCGTATGATGATCCCACAGCTCTCCTATACACAGTATGATGACCCCACAGCTCCCCTATACACAGTATGATGCCCCACAGCTCCCTTATACACCGTATGATGATCCCACAGCTCCCCTATACACTATATGATGATCCCACAGCTCCCCCATACACTGTATGATGATCCCACAGCTCCCCTATACTCTGTATGATGATCCCACAGCTCCCCTATACACAGTATGGTAGGCCCGCAGCTCCCGTACATACAGTATAATGTCCCCAGAGTTCCCCTATATATAGAATGATGTCCCCACTGCTCCTCCAATACACAGTATAATTGTTAATAGTGTTCTGACACTGTGCGGCGCCTGCACTGAGAGCCCTCTGCCAGGAGGAAATTAACTTTATTCCTCCCGGCAGCCTTGCTCTTCCAGTCATAGGGGCTGCGCTGGCACGGTTTCAGTCACCGCTCTGTGTATAGAAAGTGGCGGCTGTAAGAGCACCACAGCACTGACTGACAGCCGCCTCAGCACCGTCTCCCACCCAGTAACTACCCTACTGATGCCCTATAAATAGTAATGCTTCTTAAGTGCCCACATAATTAACTGAGTCCCCCATGCACGGTTGTAATGGCCCCAGCAACCTTACCTAGTCGACATGTGCAAATAGCAAATGTGGTCACATGACCGCCTGATCACACCAGTGGTCTTGGGTCTCATGACAGCAGGTGGACCATATCATGATTTGGCCGTCTGTAGTCTCAGAGTGACTGCAGACAATTATCCCGAGCCTTTAATAACTTTATAATAATAAATGATTTATGAAATTATTAAATAGAATGCAGCTCGTGGTTACTGTATTATTATACTTGTTAAGGGGCTGACGGACATATTTCTCATGCGAGGATCGTATCGCCATCCTCGGACTGACAGTTGGCTCTCCTGACCTGAGTGTAACAGCTGCATAGTAATCCATCACACTGTCACGCTCATGTCAGGAGCGGCAGCGGGCAGTCCGAGGATTGCGAAGTGATCCTCGCATGAGTTATACCGTCCGTCTGCCTGCGCCCTTATGCTAAGGCCGCGGTCACACTTGCGAGAAACTCGCACGAGTCTCGCACCTCAACACCCGGCACTGCCACCGGCACTCGGGAGCGGAGTGTGCGGCTGCATGTATTTCTATTTATTTCTATGCAGCCGCACATGCCGGTCCGAGTGCAGGCGGCAGCGCTGGGTGTTGATGCGCGAGTTTCTCGCATCACACTCGCAAGTGTGACTCCGGCCTTATACTTATCCAGGTTATACTAATACTTAGATATTAACCCCATCCTCTCACATTAACCCTCCAGTGCCCTGTCTCCTCTCTCTCATAATACCCCCCATCCTCTCACATTAACCCCCCAGTGCCCTAGCCCCCACAATACCCATCCTCTTACATTAACCCCAGTGCTCTAGCCCCCACAATACCCCATCCTCTCACATTAACCCCCCCAGTGCCCTAGCCCTCACAATACCCCATCCTCTCACATTCACCCCCCCAGTGCCCTAGCCCCCACAATACCCCATCCTCTTACATTAACCCCCCCAGTGCCCTAGCCCCCACAATACCCATCCTCTTACATTAACCCCCCAGTGCTCTAGCCCCCACAATACCCCATCCTCTCACATTAAGCCCCCCAGTGCCCTAGCCCCACAATACCCCATCCTCTCACATTCACCCCCCAGTGCCCTAGCCCCCACAATACCCCATCCTCTCACATTAAGCCCCCCAGTGCCTTTGCCCCCACAATACCCCATCCTCTCACATTCACCCCCCCAGTGCCAAACCCCCACAATACTCCATCCTCTTACATTAACCCCCCAGTGCCCTAGCCCCCACAATACCCCATCCTCTCACATTAACCCCCCAGTGCCCTAGCCCCCACAATACCCCATCCTCTCACATTCACCCCCCAGTGCACTAGCCCCCACAATACCCCATCCTCTCACATTAAGCCCCCCAGTGCCCTGTCTCCTCTCTCCCATAATACCCCCATCCTCTTACATTCACCCCAAGTGCCCTAGCCCCCACAATACCCCCCATCCTCTCACATTCAACCCACAGTGACCATGAGATGCCCAAACTAAATGAATCTAATCAATTCCATCCCCACTTACTGATGAAGCTTGCAGGCACAGAGAGGCACTGATCAGGAAGTGTCCAGTTTAATGTGAGGAGGGCACTAGGACCCATCAGAGTCTGCATAGAGAAAAAGACTGCAGCTGCTGAGGCCAGGAAGGAGCTTCTCCCAGCACAATGCACTGACTGCAGGGACTGAGTCTCCGGCTCTGCAAGGTGCTACTGTGTGCAGTCTGTCAGACAGGGGAGCCGGCATTGGGCTGCTCTCCCTGCACCTCAGACACGGCCTCATGACGTAAGTGGCCGTCTCCCAGTGGGCCCCTGCATGTGACGGGGCCCGGGGCAATGGCCCCATCTGTCCCCCCAGTAGCTACGCTACTGAATAGCACACATACAGGCAGAGTGGTAGAGGCTTCACACACATGACCACACATCAAAGATACTAGCACACCGGCGAGCGCCTCTGAGAACTTTTTATACCTTAGGTTCATGTCCAGTCAGACAGGACCTTGCCCGTGGGCTAATCCGGCACTGCCACATCACCAGAACATCTGACGTCCAACCACCAATGAGAAGACGCCAGATCACGTACATGCTCAGTACGGTGGTCTCCGTACTTAAAATCCAGGATGCTGGATTGTCCCTGAATATCACTGGTTACTAAGGACCTGGCAGGAGAGCCAGCAGCAACCAAGCGCACACCATGAGCCTGAGCTAGACGCTGGGACCGACGTCTGTGCTGAGCAGGACCTGCAGCAGCCAAAACCGAATGGGAGACCGTCGAGGCAGACAAGGCTTGGCATCTACCCTGTGCAGCGGGAGAATCCTGGTACCTAACACTCACACCTACCTTTTCGGCTTTGCCCATAAATTTTCAATAGGATTGAGATCAGGGGTTTGTGATGGCCACTCCAAAACATTGACTTTGTAATCCTTAAGCCACTTTGTTACCATTTTGGCATGAGCCCAAGAGAGAACATTTAGGTAAAGCACATCATTCTACTGTTTACTGATGATGGAATGAGGACTGCAAAGTAGAGAACACAATACCTACAGTCAAATATGGTGGTGATTCAAAGATGTTTGGGGTTGTTTTATTGTCTCTGGCACTGGGTGCAAGATATCATGAATTCTGAAAATTACCAAAGGATTTTGGGTCCTAATGTAGTGCCCAGTATCAGAAAGATGAGTTTTCTTCATAGGTCATGGGTCTTCGAGCAGGACCATGATCCCAAACATACTTCAAGAAGCATTCAGAAATGGATGGAAACAAAGCACTGGAGAGTTCTGAAGGGGCTATCAATGAGGTTTGTTGATTGTTATAGGAAGCAATCGTTTGATTGAAGTTATTTATTCCAAATGATGTGCAACCAAATATAAAGTTGAGAGTGCCAACAATTTTGTCTTGCCTATTGATGTTTCTTCATTAGTGACAGTTTTCTTGAGTCCACATTTTGGCAAATCCAACACTGAACTTGTTTCACAAAGTTTGGCAAGCAGTTTGCTAACTGTAGTATGGGAGATTGGTGGTCTCGTAGGGTGTCTTGCATTGAAATCTGCTGCAATGACCCGGGTACTGCGTTCACCAGACATCAACACAATTTCTATCCGCTCCTCACGTGTTAACCTCTGCGACATGTCAATGGCTGTAAACAAAGATAAACTAGTAAATAACTCTTGAAAGAATAAAGTTACGTTAAAACAAAGCACACCATTGTTTTTCTTGTGAAATTCTCAATAAGTTTGATGTGTCACATGACCCTCTTCCCATTGGAAAAAATAAAGTTGGATCCAAAATGGCTGACTTCAAAATGGCCGCTATGGTCACCACCCATCTTGAAAAGTTTTCCCCTCCCATAGACTAATGTGCCACAAACAGGAAGTTGATATCACCAACCATTCCAATTTTATTTAGGTGTATCCATATAAATAGCCCACCCTGTACTTGTACAGGCCCAGGATGATATACATATATACCAGGATGGGGGACATATATACCAGGAAAGTAGCCCAGGCTGGGGGACATATATACCTGGAAGGGTCCCAGGATGGGATCATATATACCTGGATGGGAGATATACAGTGGGTTCGGAAAGTATTCAGACCCCTTTAAATTTTTCACTCTTTGTTTCATTGCAGCCATTTGGTAAATTCAAAAAAGTTTCATTTTTTTCTCATTAATGTACACTCTGCTCCCCATCTTGACTGATAAAACTAGAAATGTAGGATTTTTTGCAAATTTATTAAAAATAAAAACTGAAATATCACATGGTCATAAGTATTCAGACCCTTTGCTCAGACACTCATATTTACGTAACATGCTGTCCATTTCCTTGTGATCCTCCTTGAGATGGTTCTACTCCTTCATTGGAGTCCAGCTGTGTTTAATTAAACTGATAGGACTTGATTTGTAAAGGCGCACACCTGTCTATATAAGACCTCACAGCTCACAGTGCATTAGATGTATACAAAAGTCCTCAACAATAATAATTACCCTATACTTATGGTTTAACCCCTTACTGCCATCGGACGTACTATCCCGTCCATGGTACCTGGGCCCGTATGACCGGGGACGGGATAGTACGTCATAGGCGATCAGCTGCGCTCCTGAGGGGAGCGCAGCTAATCGCCGCCGGGTGTCAGCTGATTATCACAGCTGACACCCATGACTGTGTGTCAGGAGCGGTCACGGACCGCTCCCGGCACATTAACCCCTAGCACACCGCGATCAAACATGATCGCGGTGTACTGGGGGCACAGGGGAGGATCGCGCAGGGTGGGGGCTCCCTGCGCGCGCCCCCTGAGACCCTCAGAGCAGCGCGATGTGATCGCGCTGTTCTGAGGGCTTCCTCCCTCCCAGGACCCGGATCCAAGATGGCGCCGGGGTCCTGGAGGGAGGCGGCTACCTCAGTGCCTGCCGAGAGCAGGCACTGAGAAGCCTGCATCTATGCCTGTGCGATCGCTGGTGTGACAGAGTGCTGTGCACACTGCCACACCAGCGATCTGATAAAATACTGTGATGTCCCACCCTGGGACAAAGTAAAAAAGTTAGAAAAAGTAAAAATAAACATGTGTAAAAAAAAAATCCAAAATAAATAAAAAAAAAAAAAAAAAATATTCCCCAATAAATTCACTTCTTCCTGTAAATAAAAAAAAAAAAATAAAAGTACACATATTTGGTATCGCCGCGTCCGTAACGACCCCCCCTATAAAATTGTCCCACTAGTTAACCCCTTTAGTGAACCCCTTAAAAAAAAAAAAAACGAAGCAAAAAATCAATGCTTTATCATCATACCGCCGAACAAAAAGTGGAATAATACGCGATCAAAAAGACCGATATAAAAATACATGGTACCGCTGAAAACGTCATCTTGTCCCGCAAAAAACGAGCCGTCATAAAGCATCATCAGCGAAAAAATAAAAAAGTTATAGCTCGCAGAATAAAGCGATGCAAAAATAATTATTTTTTATATAAAATTGTTTTTATTCTATAAAAGCGCCAAAACATGAAAAAATGATATAAATGAGGTATCGCCATAATCGTACTGACCCGAAGAATAAAACTGCTTTATCAATTTTACCACACGCGGAACGGTATAAACGCCTCCCCCAAAAGAAATTCATGAATTGCTGATTTTTGTTCATTCTAACCTCCCAAAAATCGAAATAAAAAGCGATCAAAAAACGTCACGTGCTCGAAAATAGTACCAATAAAAACGTCAACTCGTCCCGCAAAAAATAAGACCTCACATGACTCTGTGGGCCAAAATATGCAAAAATTATAGCTCTCAAAATGTGATGATGCAAAAACTATTTTTGCAATAAAAAGCGTCTTTTAGCGTGACAGCTGCCAATCATAAAAACCCGCTATAAATAGTAAATCAAACCCCCCTTTATCACCCCCTTAGTAAGGGAAAAATAATAAAATTAAAAAAAAGTATTTATTTCCATTTTCCCATTAGGGTTAGGGTTAGGGTTGCGGCTAAAGTTAGGGTTAGGGTTGGCGCTAAAGTTAGGATTAGGGTTAGGGTTGGGATTAGGGGTGTGTTAGGGTTAGGTTTGTGGTTAGGGTTGGGACTAGGGTAAGGGGTGTGTTGGGGTTAGAGTTGGAGTTAGAATTGGGGGGTTTCCGCTGTTTAGGCACATCAGGGGCTCTCCAAATGTGACATGGCGTCTGATCTCAATTCCAGCCAATTCTGCGTTGAAAAAGTCAAACGGTGCTCCTTCACTTCTCAGCTCTGCCATGCGTCCAAACAGTAGTTTATCCCCACATATGGGGTATCAGCATACTCTGGACCCCAAGAGTTATTGTGCAATTTGTCCTATTTCTTCTGCTACCCTTGGGAAAATAAAAAACTGGGGGCGAAAATATCATTTTTGTACAAAAAAAAAATATTTTTTGTTTTTTATGGCTGTACATTATAAACTTCTGTGAAGCACTTGGGGCTTCATAGCGCTCACCACACATCTAGATAAGTTCCTTGTGGGGTCTATTTTCCAAAATGGGGTCACTTGTTGGGGATTTCCACTGTTTAGGCGCATCAGGGGCTCTCCAAATGCGACATGACGCCCCCAGACCATTCCATCAAAGTCTGCAATCCAAAACGTCACTACTTCCCTTCCGAGCCCCAACGTGTACCCATACAGTAGTTTTCTCCCACATATTGGATATCAGCGTACTCAGGACAAATTGGACAACATCTTTTGGGGTCCAATTTCTCCTGTTACCCTTGTAAAAATAAAATATTGGGGCAAAAAAATCATTTTTGCAAAAAAAAAAAGGATTTTTTATTTTTACGGCTGTGCGTTATAAACTTCTGTGAAGCACTTCGGGGTTCAAAGTGCTCACCACACATCTAGACAAGTTCCTTGTGGGGTCTATTTTCCAAAATGGGTCACTTGTGGGGGGTTTCCACTGTTTAGGCGCATCAGGGGCTGTCCAAATGCGACATGACGCCCCCAGACCATTCCATCAAAGTCTGCAATCCAAAACGTCACTACTTCCCTTCCGAGCCCTGACGTGCGCCCATACAGTAGTTTTCTCCCACATATTGGGTATCAGCGTACTCAGGACAAATTGGACAACAACTTTTGGGTTCCAATTTCTTCTGTTACCCTTGTGAAAATAAAATATTGGGGACGAAAAAATCATTTTTGTAAAAAAAAAAAGGATTTTTTATTTTACGGCTGTACGTTATAAACTTTAGTGAAACACCTGGGGGTTAAAAGTTCTCACCACACATCTAGATAAGTTCCTTGAGGGGTCTAGTTTCCAAAATGGCGTCATTTATGGGGGTTTCCACTGTTTAGGCAGATCAGGAGCTCTCCAAACACGACATGGCGTCCAGCCAATTCTGCGTTGAAAAAGTCAGACGGCGCTCCTTCCCTTCCAAACTCTGCCATGCACCCAAACAGTGGTTTACCCCCACATATGGGGTATCAGCGCACTCAGGACAAATTGCACAATAACTTTTGGAGTCTTGTTACCCTTGGAAAAATAAAAATTGGGGTGAAAAGATCATTTTTGTGGAAAAAATATGATTTTTAAATTTTACGGCTCTACGTTATAAACTTGTGTGAAGCACTTGGGGGTTCAAATTGCTCACCAAAGATCTAGAAAAGTTCCTTAGGGGGTCTAGTTTCCAAAATGGGGTCATTTGTGGGGGTTTCCACTGTTTAGGCACATCAGGGGCTCTCCAAATGCAACATGGCATCCAATCTCAATTCCAGCCAATTTTGGTTGGAAAAAGTCAAATGGTGCTCCTTCCATTCCGAGCTCTGCCGTGCGCCCAAACAGTGGTTCCCACCCACATATGGGGTATCAGCGTACTCAGGACAAATTGTACAACAACTTATGTGGTCCAATTTCTCCTGTTACCCTTGAGAAAATAAAAAATTAGTGACTAAAAGATAATTTTTGTGGGAAAAAAATAGGATTTTTTATTTTCATGCCCGGGCATTATAAACTTGTGTGAAGCACTTGGGGGTTCAAAGTGCTCACCAAAGATCTAGATAAGTTCCTTAGGGGGTATAGTTTCCAAAATGGGGTCACTTGTGGGGGGTTTCCACTGTTTAGGCTCATCTGGGGCACTGCAAACGGAACATGACCCCCATGAACGTCTGCATTCCAAAACGTTACTACTTCCTTTCCAAGCCCTGCCGTGCACCCAAACAGTTCCCCCCCCCCACATATGGGGTATCAGCGTACTCAGGACAAATTGGACAACAACTTTTGGGGTCCAATTTCCTTGGGAAAATTCAAAAATTTGGGACTAAAAAATCATTTTTGTGGAAAATTGTTTTTTTTTTTTTTTCACACCCAGGCATTATAAGCTTTTGTGAAACACTTGGGAGTTCAAAGTGCTCACAACAGATCTAGATAAGTACCTTAGGGGTCTAGTTTCCAAAATGGTGTCACTTGTGGGGGTTTCCACTGTTTAGGCGCATCAGGGGCTCTCCAAACACGACATGGCGTCCAATCTCAATTCCAGCCAATTTTAGTTTGAAAAAGTCAAACGGCGCTCCTTCGCTTACGAGCTCTGCCGTGTGCCCAAACAGTGGTTTTCCCCCACATATTGGGTATTGGCGTACTCAGGAGAAATTGCATAACAACCTTATTTGTCCATTTTCTCCTTTTACCCTTGTGAAAATAAAAAAAAAGTTTGTAAAAGATCATTTTTGTGGCTAAAAAGTTAAATATTCATTTTTTCCTTCCACGTTGCTTTAGTTCCTGTGAAGCACCTGAAGGGTTAATAATCTTCTTGAATGTGGTTTTGAGTACCTTGAGGGGTGCAGTTTTTAGAATGGTGTCACTTTTGGGTATTTTCTGCCATATAGACCCCTCAAAGTGACTTCAAATGAGAGGTGGTCCCTAAAAAAAATGGCTTTGTAAATTTTGTTGTAAAAATGAGAAATCGCTGGTCAACTTTTAACCCTTATAACTTCCTAACAAAAAAAAATTTTGGTTCCAAAATTGTGCTGATGTAAAGTAGACATGTGGGAAATGTTATTTCTTAACTATTTTATGTGACATATTTCTCTGTTTTAAGGGAATAAAAATTCAAAGTTTGAAAATTGCAAAATTTTAAAAATTTTCGCCATATTTGCATTTTTTTCAAAAATAAACGCAAGTTATATCGAAGAAATTTTACTTCTAACGTGAAGTACAATATGTCACGAGAAAACAACCTCAGAATCGCGAAGATCCGTTGAAGCGTTCCAGAGTTATAACCTCATAAAGAGACAGTGGTCAGAATTGTAAAAATTGGCCCGGTCATTAACGTGCAAACCACCCTTGGGGGTGAAGGGGTTAACACTTCTTTATCATGAATTTTACACAATTATTTTTGTATACACCCATGTATGCTTTGGGAACAAAAACTAAATTGAAGTGACTTGAAAAAGAATTGTCAAAATATTGAATTTTTATTGACCAGTACAAAAAAAATCTCAGAATTTTTACAGAAATAATAAGCACAGAAAAACATGGAGGCTGAAAAAATCCACCAGATAAAGTGCATAGTGCAAAAAATCTTTTAGAGCTCATACACTGATAAAATATATCACTAGGTGGCATTGTTGCCATACCAAAGAATACCAAAAAAAAAATTGAGATCAGCTGTGAAAAGTTTCAGAAATGAGAGGATGTTAACCTCTCAAAAGGCACACAAAATCAGGAAAACAACCACATCATTCACAAAGGCTTATCAATAATGAATTACCTAACCAGCATCATGTGTACTATTTCGCTATTAAGATGCACAGTTTAACGAGCATGGTGGCTGAATTCATTGTAATCCTAACAATATGAATCAAGGGTTTTTACCTGATCAAATAAAGTGACTGTGGGAGATTCTTTGGAGCCTCCAGCCCCGACACGCGCATTTCGCCCGGCTTACTTCGCCCCCCGAAGCATCACTTTAACTTATATTGCTTACATTTTTCAGAACTTTTTGTATGATAAATAAGAGATCTAGTCTATGTTAGTTTTTCAGATGGACATACTGTGATTTTATTAATATTGTGGTGGATTTTTTCAGCTTCCATGTTTTTCTGTGCTTATTATTTCTGCAAAAATTCTGAGATTTTTTTGTACTGGTCAATAAAAATTCAATATTTTGTAGATTCTTTTTCAAGTCACTTCAATTTTGTTTTTGTTCCCAAAGCGTACATGGGGGTATACAAAAATAATTGTGCAAAGCTCACAGTGCATGTCAGACCAAATGAGAATCATGAGGTCAAAGGAAATTGCCAAGGAGCTCGGAGACAGAATTGTGGCAAGGGACACATCTGGCCAAGGTTACAAAA
Source organism: Oophaga sylvatica (assembly GCA_033576555.1). Lineage (NCBI taxonomy): Eukaryota > Metazoa > Chordata > Amphibia > Anura > Dendrobatidae > Oophaga > Oophaga sylvatica. The sequence continues at coordinate 14,152 of JARQOD010009691.1, forward strand.
GAATTTCTGCAGTACTCAAGGTTCCTAAGAGCACAGTGGCCTCCATAATCCTTAAATGGAAGAAGTTTGGGACCACCAGAAGTCTTCCTAGACCTGGCCATCCAGCCAATCTGAGCAATTGTGGGAGAAGAGCCTTGGTGAGAGAGGTAAAGAAAAAACCCAAGATCACTGTGGCTGAGTTCCACAGATGCAGTAGGGAGGATGGGAGAAAGTTCCACAAAGTCAACTATCACTGCAGCCTCCACCAGTCGGACCTTTATGGCACAGAGGTCCAACGGAAGCCTCTCCTCAGTGCAAGACATATGAAAGCCCGCATAGAGTTTGTAAAAAAACACATGAAGTACTCCCAGACTATGAGAAATAAGATTCTCTGGTCTGATGAGATGAAGATAGAACTTTCTGGTGATAATTCTAAGCGGTATGTATGGAGAAAACCAGGTACTGCTCATCACCTGCCCAATACAATCCCAACAGAGGAACATGGTGGTGGCAGCATCATGCTATGGGGGTGTTTTTCAGCTGCAGGGACAAGACAACTGGTTGCAATTGAAGTAAACATGAATACGGCCAAGTACAGAGATATCCTGGATGAAAACTTCTTCCAGAGTGCTCTGGAACACAAACTTGGCAGAAGGTTCACCTTCCAACAAGACAATCATAGAATCATAGAATCATAGAATAGTAGAGTTGGAAGGGACCTCCTGGGCCATCTGGTCCAACCCCCTGCTCAAAGCAGGATTCTCTAAATCATCCCAGACAGATGTCTGTCCAGCCTCTCTTTGAAGACTTCCATTGATGGAGAACTTACCACTTCTCGTGGCAGCCTGTTCCACTCATTGATCACCCTAACTGTCAAAAAGTTTTTTCTAATATCTAATTTGTGTCTCCTCCCATTCAGTTTCATCCCATTGTTTCTAGTCATTCCTTGTGCAAATGAGAATAAAGATGATCCTTCTACAATGTGACAGCCCTTGAGATATTTGTAGACAGCTATTAAGTCTCCTCTAAGTCTTCCTTTTTGCAAGCTAAACATTCCCAAATCCTACAACCATTCCTCATAGGACATGGTTTGCAGACTGGTCACCATTCTGGTGGCTCTTCTCTGAACTTGCTCCAGATGTCTTTTTTAAAATGTAGTGCCCAAAACTGGACACAGTATTCCAGATGAGGTCTGACCAAAGAGGAGTAGAGGGCAATAATGACCTCACGTGATCTAGACTGTATGCTTCTGTTGATACATCCTAGAATTGTATTTGCCTTTTTTGCTGCTGCGTCACACTGTTGACTCATGTTCAGTCTGTGATCAATTAGTATACCCAAGTCTTTTTCACATGTGCTGTTACTTAGCCCTATTCCTCCCATTTTGTTTATGCTTTTTTCATTTTTATTGCCCAGATGTAGTACTTTGCATTTTTCCCTGTTAAAAACCATTCTGTTAGTTGCTGCCCACTGCTCCAGTTTATTTATATCTTTTTGAATCCTCTCTCTCTCTCTTCTCTAGTATTAGCTACCCCTCCTAGCTTTGTGTCATCAGCAAATTTGAACAGTTTACCCTCAATTCCTTCATCTAAATCATTGATAAAGATGTTGAACAATACAGGGCCCAAAACAGAGCCTTGTGGTACCCCACTTGAGACATTCTTCCAACTGGATGTGCAGCCATTTACGACCACTCTTTGAGTCTGATCACTAAGCCAGTTATGAATCCACCTAACAGTTGCCTTGTCCATTCCATACTTAGTCATTTTTTCAATAAGGATTGTGTGAGATACTTTGTCAAATGCTTTGCTGAAGTCAAGATATACTATATCTACAGCATTTCCCTGATCCACCCAGTCAGTGATTCTGTCATAGAAGGAAATTAAGTTAGTCTGACATGACTTATTAGTTACAAACCCATGCTGACTCTGTTTAATCACTTCATTCTTATGCAGGTACTTAGATACATGTTCTTTAATAATTTGTTCAAAGATCTTTCCTGGTATAGAAGTCAGACTCACCGGCCTGTAGTTCCCTGGGTCCACCTTCTTCCCCTTTTTGAAGATAGGAACAACATTTGCTCTTCTCCAGTCTTCTGGGACTTCTCCTGTTCTCCAAGAATTTTCAAAGATTATGGACAGTGGTTCAAGAATTTCTTCTGCTATCTCCTTCAGTATTCTGGGGTGTAATTCATCTGGACCTGGAGACTTGAATTCATTTAGGTTAGCTAAGTGTTTCCTCACTGTCTTTCTGTTTATAGATATCCTGGATTCTTCTATTCCTTTAATAGGACAGTAAAGATCAGTTGATGTTACATTTCCTTTCTGAGAGAAAACAGATGCAAAATAGGAATTTAAAAGTTCAGCCTTCTCAACATCCTCTCTTACCATTTCATCATTTTCATCCTGTAAAAATCCTATAGCATCTTTGACTTTTTTTTTACTTTTGACGTATCCCCAAAATCCTTTTTTGTTGCTTTTGACATCTCTTGCAAGCCTTAATTCATTGTCAGCTTTAGATAATCTGATTTGTGCCCTGCAGGTTCTGCAGATGGCATTATATTCTTCTTTAGATATGCCTCCCTCTTTCCATTTGATAAACATTTCTTTCTTCCTTTTTAGCATGTGTTTAAGTTCTGTGTTCATCCATCCTGGTTTCCTTAAATGCTTCCCATTCTTCCCTCTTTTCGGAATTGTTAACGATTGTGCTTTGAGAATCTAATTTTTCAAGATTTCCCATCCTTCCTGGACACTTTTGTCCTTAAGGATATCCAGCCATTGGATCCCTCCAATTCTCTTTCTGAGTCCCTTAAAATCTGCCTTTCTGAAATCTAACCTTGACGTCTGAGTCTTCATAGGTTTTCCTCCTCTTGTTATCCAAAATTCTAAAATAGCATGGTCACTACCTCCTAGGGTCCCAGCCACTCTTACCTCCTCAACCATTTCCTCCCTGTTTACAAGGATTAGATCCAAGGTAGCAGATCCCCTTGTTTTCTCCCCTACCTTTTGAAAGATAAAGTTGTCAGCAAGAGAGGATAAGAATTTCCTTGACCTGTTAGTTTTGCCTGAGAGAGATTCCCAACAAATGTCTGGATAGTTGAAATCTCCCATGACCACTATGTCATATTTTTTGGAGAACTTGGCCATTTGATGCATAAATAGTTCATCCATATCTTCAGCTTGCATAGGTGGCCTGTAGTAAATGCCTACAATGGTGTCCTTTCCATTGTTCTGTCCTTGTATTCTTAAGGGCCCGTCTCACACAACGATCTCACTAGCGAGATCGCTGCTGAGTCACTAGTTTTGTGACGCAGCAGCAAGCTCACCAGCGATATCGCTGTGTGTGACATTCAGCGACGATCAGCCCCCCTGCCTGGTATAGCTGATCGTCGCTGAAATGTCAGGACATTTTTTTGATCGCTGGTCTCCCGCTGACAGGCACGCATCGCTGCGTGTGACAGGCGGGAGACCAGCGATCCGCTGGTAACCAAGTTACACAGCGGGTTTCCAGGCGCGGGACAGTGCATAGAAACCCACTGTGTACCTTGGATACCAGCTCCCTGAAGCAGGGAGCTGGTAACCAAGGTACACAGCGGGTTTCCAGGCACCGCGCAGTGCCTGGAAACCCGATGTGTACCTTGGTTACCAGCTCCCTGCATCAGGGCGCTGGTATCCAAGGTACACTGCGGGTAACTAAGCGATGTTTACCCGCAGTGTCCTTGTACTGATCGCTGCCTGAGCTGCCTGTTTGGCAGCTCAGCAGCGATAATGTAGCGATACACCAGCGATCCTGATCGTTGTCAGGATCGCTGGTGTATCGCTATGTGAGACCCAGCCTTTACCCAAACAGTTTCCACAGAACTCCCAGTCTCTGAAGCATCAATCTCTGTGCAGATATACGCTTTTCTAACATACAATGCGACACCTCCTCCTCGTTTATCAAGTCTGTTTCTTGCAAATAAGTTGTATCCTTCTAGCCTTGTATTCCAATCATGTGTATCGACCCACCAAGTTTCAGTGATTCCAATGACATCATACTTCTTCTCCTGCGTTAGTAGTTCCAATTCTCCTTGTTTGTTGCCCATGCTTTGTGCATTTGTATAAAAACAATTTAGTTTGTGATTGTTTTGTCTTCGTTCTTCCTTTCCACTTCTAATAGCCGAGTTCTCAATAGCATTTGTCAGGTGTATGGCTTTTTCTGGCGTTTTGCTTCCCTTCCCATATTGTTCTAGTTTAAAGCTCTCCTGATGAGTGTAGCAACGCGACTTCCAAATACATGTTTTCCAGTCTTCGTAAGGTGCACCCCATCTCTAGCAAGTAGTCCATCGTATAGGTAATTCACTCCGTGATCCAGAAATCCAAATCCTTGCTGACGGCACCATCGACGTAGCCAGTTGTTCACCTGCAGAATCTTATTCCACCTCCTTGTTCCATGGACATCCACTGGAAGGATGGAAGAGAAGACCACCTGCGCACCAAGTTCTTTCACTTTCTTGCCTAAGTCTTCAAAGTCACTGCAGATGGTTTCCAAGTCACTTCTTGTGGTGTCATTTGTCCCCACATGTATTAGCGGGAATGGGTAGTCATCTGTAGGTCTGAAGAGTCCTGATATCCTGTCAGACACATCTTTAATTTTTGCACCTGGAAGACAGCACATTTCTCTTGAGGTTATATCCGGTCTGCAGATAGCGGCCTCTGTTCCTCTCAACAGGGAATCCCCCATGACAACAACTCTCCATTTCTTCATCACAACAGTTTTATTTCTCCATTCGGGAGGACTCTGAGGGCTTACAAGGTTGCTCTTTGTGGGCAAAGTCTTATCCTGATGTATTCCTTCATCATTCTCTTGTGTGAGAGCCTGGTACTGGTTCCTGAGCAGTATGGCCCAATGCACCCCAAGCACAATGACCCCAAGCACACAGCTAAAATAAAGAAGGAGTGGTTTAAGAACAACTCTGTGGCCATTCTTGACTGGCCCAGCCAGAGCCCTGACCTAAACCCTATTGAGTATCTCTGGAGAGTCCTGAATATGGCTGTTCACCAACGTTCACCATCCAACCTGACGGAACTGGAGAGGATCCCCAAATCCTGGTGCGAAAAACTTGTTGCATCATTCCCAAGAAGACTCAAGGCTGTACTAGCTCAAAAGGTGCTTCTACCCAATACTGAGCAAAGAGTCTGAATACTTATGACTGTGATATTTCAGTTTTTCTTTTTTAATAAATTAGCAAAAATTTCTACATTTCTGTTTTTTTTTAGTAAAGATAACGAGTGTAGAGTGTACATTAATGAGAAAAAATGAACTTTTTTGCATTTACCAAATGGCTGCAATGAAACAAAGAGTGAAAAATTTAAAGAGGTCTGAATACTTTCCGAACCCACTGTATATACCAGGATGGGGGGCAATATACCGAGAAGGGGCCCAGGATGGGGGATATATATAACAGAATAGACCCAGGATGGTAGAAAAATATACCAGGATGGGAGATATATACCAGGAAGGGGCCTAAGATGGGGGACATATATATGAGAAAGGGGCCCAAGGATGGGGACATATATATCAGGATGGGGAACATATATTTCAGAATGGGAAACATTTGTATTAGGATGAGGGACATATATACCAGTAAGGGGCCCAGGATTTGAGACATATATACCAGGATAGAGTACATGTATACCAGGATGGGGGACATATATGCCAGGATGAGGGACATATATACTAGGATAGGCCTATGATGGGAGATATATATATATATATATCAGGATGAGGTACATATGTACCAGATGGGGGACAGTATACCAGGATGGAAAACATATATACCAGGATGAGGCCCAGGATGGGGGACATATATACCAGGATAGGGTACATATATACCAGGATGGGGGACATATATCAGGATGAACCTGTAATAGAAGACATACAGTACAGACCAAAAGTTTGGACACACCTTCTCACTGAAAGATTTGTCCTTATTTTCATGACTATGAAAATTGTAGAATCACACTGAAGGCATCAAAACTATGAATTAACACATGTGGAATTATACATTACACTTTACAAAAAAGTGTGAAACAACTGAAAATATGTCTTATATTCTAGATTCTTCAAAGCAGCCACCTTTTGCTTTGATTACTGCTTTGCACGCAGAAAAGGTGAACGGCTGGACTCTACATGCCTGGTTCCCACCGTGAAGCATGGAGGAGGTGGTGTGATGGTGTGGGGGTGCTTTGCTGATGACACTGTTGGAGATTATTCAAAATTGAAGCGGTGAGCGGTCCAGCTCACCCCAAACCATCTCGATTGGGTTCAGGTCTGGTGACTGTGGAGGCCAGGTCATCTGGTATAGCACCTCAACACTCTCCTTCTTGGTCAAATAGCCCTTACACAGTCTGGAGGTGTGTTTGAGGTCATTGTCCTGTTGAAAAATAAATGATGGTCCAACTAAAAGCAAACCGGATGGAATAGCATGCTGCTGCAAGATGCTGTGGTAGCCATGCTGGTTCAGTATGCCTTCAATTTTGAATAAATCCCCAACAGTGTCACCAGCAAAGCACCCCCACACATCACACCACCTCCTCAATGCTTCACGATGGGAACTAGGCATGTAGAGTCCATCCGTTCTCCTTTTCTGCGTGCAAAGCAGTAATCAAAGCAAAAGATGGCTACTTTGAAGAACCTAGAATATAAGACATATTTTCAGTTGTTTCACACTTTTTTGTAAAGTGTAATGTATAATTCCACATGTGTTACTTCATAGTTTTGATACCTTCAGTGTGATTCTACAATTTTCATAGCCATGAAAATACAGAAAAATCTTTGAATGAGAAGGTGTGTCCAAACTTTTGGTCTGTACTGTATATACCAAGAAGGGGGACATATATACCAGGATGGGGGTCAATATATCAGGAATTGGCCCAGGATGGAGGATATATATTCCAGGATAGGCCCAGGATGAGAAAACTATTTACTATGATGGGGAATATATATACCAAGATGTAGGACATATATATATCTGACCAACATGCAGGAAAGGGGGGGAGCCAGGTCCAACTATTTCATTGGCACCCATCGGACTTTATTTACGTCACTGCCCTATACTGTGGATTCCACTGATCTTTCATTTAGAGATATCTCAAAGTGCTATAAGCTTTTGAACCAACTTCAATCTATTAATTTACCAAAGATGAAGAAGACATACGAATGTGATCTTTCTATATCGGTGACCAAAAGCCAAAGATAAGACTATCCAGAGGTATAAACCATCTAAAAAACCTACTACAGATGGAATTTATAATCAACCAAACAATTGCACATATATTCATCTGTCCCACCTTCTTGCTGGAAGTGTGGATCCTTAAAGAGCTTGTTTATACACATGTGGCGGAAATGCAGACAAATTAACAATCTTCAGAGAAAAGTTTTTCAATTCCGCTCTAATCTAAGCAGGATACATGGCCCTTCTAACCCGGCTTTGGCTCTTCTTTCCATTGGACTCACCTCATTCATCCCCTCCGTGCAGACAATAATTCTTCATCATTAATCGTCATTTGATTGAGTATCTCCAATGTGTGGAGGGAGAGAAATACACCAACTATGAATACTTTAACTCCACTCAACAAAAAATCTATTTTATAGAAGATAGAAGCAATGGTTGACTTGTAAGTTTAACACCTTGACTATATCGATACTTTGCGAAGTAGACCATACTTGACTTTGTCTAACTACTCATGAAAAGCAATGTCAAATTTGTACACTAAATTGAACCGTTAATATCATTTTATAAAAATGCTTTTTTTCTTAAATCTGTTAAATAAAAATGTTATGTTAAAAAAAGAGGCAAAAGTAGATTCAGTAGTCGAGGATGGATTGAAAAATTACAACTGGGCTCATCCTCGAAGTTACAAGAAAAAAATCTCCTGTATGACAGAGAAGAAATTTAAAGATCACATTAATGATTCAAGATTGATAAGAGTCTATTAGTTGGTGCACTCATAAAATGTTTGTGGATTTAGTTATTGTGACAAGATGGAAGTAGAGCCCTGTACTAAAGTCAGTATGCCTGAAATAAGATATGAAAGGCTGTATTTTACGTAGAAGTAAGATTTTATAAGTGGCAGCATCTTTATTAGTATTTATATGTTTAGGAGAGTTTATGGACAGCAAATAGTGGAAAGTCCTTGGTTTAAGATTTTTATTATTGTGATCACTGCTTCCTTTGTTGTGGTAATCTGCTTTTTTGTGGTCATCTGTGGTGCTTAAGGGTGTCTTCTGGTCGATTCCAGATTATTAATATTAATATATATCGTGGGGCTATACTGACTCCCCTCTGTGGTATTCAGCCTCATTGTAGGAAGGTCCAATGATGAGGTATAAGGAGATGGACATATTGCCCACGTTCCACCTTGAAGAACAAGTGTAATGTTATCTTGTGATATGCATTAATGATGTTGGTAATGTGTATTACTCGACGGTAGGAAGAGTAAAAGTTAAGTTTGGGACTAGCCAAGAGTTGGCTAGTCTGAAGGGACAAAGACAGTTTCCAGCCAGAACATCAGGAAGGGCCCAGTGAGTAGAAAGTAGACCTAAGGTCTAGATCGTAGCAGTGCCGCATGCTTCGGGTGTCCCTATTGTGAGAGGAGACCATGACAGAGGATAGAGAGATCATAGTGAAAGGAGAGGGGGCCCACTCGCCGTAAGACACACCGGCGTTGTCATGTATAGTGTACAGTTCCTATAGCGTCTTGTGCTTGGGTGCGAGGAAAACACATGAGACATAGGTTGATATGAAATGACTTGTATTACTTCATACAAGCATGCAGAAAAGGTCACACAGTTTGCAGGAACAGAGGCAGGAGAACACAGCAGGCCAGAGTAACTTCAAGCTCTACAATAACTCTCCAAGCAGGTTCAGGATCTCTTCTCTGTACCGTAATTCCTCTGCAAACATGGATTCACCAGACAGCAGGTTTCCAAAGTCCAAAAGTGTTCCAAAGTTCCTCAGTAGGAAATAGCTGGAGTCCAAAATCCTAGGTTTCCAGGAGTCAGGTCACAGGCTGACTGAGGCTTGATTCAGGAGCACTGATTGTTCAGCTGAGGCTGCTTAAGAAGCAAGAGGGAGAGAATCAGGGCGGGAACATGAAAACTGGAAACTCCATATTAACTGAGGGCAAGAGCTGCAGAAAGACAGAAAGCAAAATGGCCGACGGAAAACTGAGTTTCAAGGAACATGGCAAAAGAGACAAAGAACCTTACATTACTCCCCCCTTAAGGACAACCTCCGGTTGACCTCAGACCAGGCTTGTCAGGGTACCTCTGATGAAACTGGCGGAGCAGGCGAGGAGCATTTACATTATTGACTGGTTCCCATGAGTTGTCCTCCACTGGGTAGCCCTGCCATTTAATCAAATATTGCAACTGATTTCTGTACAACCTGGAATCTAGAATCCTTTCCACCATAAATTCTTCCTGACCATCGACCAGCACTGGGTCAGGGCAAGGAGAAGAGCGTCCAGGAAACGTATTGGGTGTTGCAGCCTTTAGTAGGGATACATGAAAGACAGGTGGATTCTCATAGTTCTGGGCAGTTGAAGACGACAAGCAACAGCACTTATAATCTTACTGATCTTATAAGGTCCAATGTACTTATGTCCCAATTTAGACGATGGAATCTTTATTTTAAGATTTCTGGTTGACAGCCAGACCAAATCTCCTACCTTGAAAGCTGGTGCAGGTTTACGAAATTTATCTGCTGCTTTTTTGTACCTTTCCTGAGCCAATTCTAGATTTTCCTTTAGAAGATCCATATTCTTTTGTAAAGAAGTGATTCTTTCAGCCACTGCCGGCAAGGGCGTATCTATGGGAAATCGAGGAAGAATGTTAGGATGATAACCTAGATTGGAGTAAAAAGGAGACTGCTTAGTGGAGGCGCTCTGAGAGTTGTTATAAGAGAACTCAGCCAGTGGAAGTAGATCCACCCAATCATCTTGTAGGTGGCAAATAAAGCAGCGGAGATACTGCTCCAGGGTCTGATTGGTTCGTTCTGTCTGTCCATTAGTCTGGGGATGAAAAGCAGAAGAAAGGTTTACTTTAATGTCCAATGCGGCACAGAAATTTTGCCAGAACCTTGAAGTGAATTGCACCCCTCGATCCGAAATGACCTCATCCGGTACTCCATGTAAGCGAAACACATTCTTAATCATCAAGTCTGATGTCTGTTTTGCAGTGGGTAAGCCGACACAAGGGATAAAATGAGCTGCCTTTGTTAGACGATCAACCACCACTAGAATGGTGTTCTTCCCTTGAGAGGTTGGTAACTCCACAATGAAGTCCATAGAAATGGATCCCCACGGGCGGGACGGGGTGGGAAGAGGTTGTAACAGACCAGTTGGTGAGGAGCGAGGTGTTTTGCATCTTGCACAGACTTCACATGAAGTGACATAGTTTAAAACATCTTTCCTGTAAGTGGGCCACCAAAAGAAACGAGAAAGAAATTCTTGTGTCTTTAGAATTCCCCTATGCCCGGCTATCTTGGAATCGTGGATGAGTTGCAATACTCTCAATCTGACTGTTTCAGGTATATACAGACGTTGTCCCTGAATCCACACACCATTCTTAAAGACAAGACTTACGTCCCTTGGGGTTGAGCCAACAAAGAATCCGCATGGTATGCTTCCTTGATGTCCTTAAGTAGGTCTTGATTATGAATCACTCCCAGGAATCTAGAGTCAGGAAGAATAGTCTTAGGAGGAGTAAGTGGACGTGTCTCTGCTGAATGAATCCTAGAGAGTGCATCAGCCTTTCCATTGCGCGATCCTGGTCTATAAGAAATTACAAAATTAAATTGGTTTAGGAAAAGATTCCAGGCAGCCTGGCGAGGAGTCAGGCACTTAGCCGACCTGATAAATTCAAGGTTACGATGGTCTGTCAGGACGACTATTTGCTGTGCAGCTCCCTGAAGAAGGTGTCTCCATTCCTTGAAGGCTGCAATAATGGCCAACAATTCTCTATTGCCCACATCGTAGTTCCTCTCAGCCGAAGACAACTGCTGGGAAAAGAAGGCACAGGGATGCAAGACATTCTTCTCACCTGTTCTCTGAGAGAGTATAGCTCCAACGGCACAGTCTGAAGCATCCACCTCTATTATGAAGGCAAACTCGGGTTGGGATGTACTAAGATAGGTGCGGTGGTAAATTTATCCTTTAAACAGGAAAATGCTTCCTGAGCTTGCGGGGTCCAGGAGAACCTAGACTGTTTCCGGGTAAGTTGGGTGATAGGTGACACTACCTCAGAGAAATTCCTAATGAAACGTCTATAGAAGTTGGCAAACCCGATGAAGCGCTGCACCTCCTTCACATTTCTAGGAATTGGCCAATCCTTGATGGCTTGGGTCTTGCTTCCATCCATACTAATCCCTTGCGTAGATAGTACATACCCCAGAAATTGAATTTCGGTCCTATGGAATTCACACTTTTCAAGTTTGATGTAGAGATGGTTTTGTCTTAGGCGTTCTAAGACCATTCTCACATGTCCATGATGTTCCTCTGTGGAGTTAGAAAAAATTAGAATATCATCCAGATAAATCACCACAAATGTATCTAGGAGATCCCTGAAGATGTCATTCACCAAGTGTTGGAAAGTGGCTGGGGCGGTACTCAGACCAAAAGGCATAACTAGACATTCGAAGTGTCCATAGCGTGACCTGAATGCAGTCTTCCATTCATCCCCAGGTCTAATACGGACCAAGTTATAGGCCCCACGGAGATCCAGTTTAGATAAAATTTTGGCGTGCCGCACTCTCTCCAACAACTCAGGGATCAAAGGCAATGGATAACGGTTTCTAATAGTAACCTTATTGAGTTCCCTATAGTCTATGCAGGGTCTCAGAGATCCATCTTTCTTCTTCACAAAGAAGATGGGTGCACCTGCGGGAGATGAAGAGGGGCGTATGAAGCCTTTGGCTAGATTTTCATCTATGTAGTCCTTCAAAGCTTTTAGCTCGGGCCCCGCTAGGGGGTAGATCTTACCAAAAGGTATCTCGGCTCCAGGCAATAATTCGATTGGACAATCATATGGACGGTGAGGAGGAAGCTGATCAGCGTTCTTCTTGTCACATAAATCCACATAGTCCTGGTATACAGCTGGTAGTTCAGGGACTGACATGGTTCCTTTAGGAACAGAGCAAGCTGAAACTCCTTGACTCATCTGTTTCTCCGGAAAGTGTAATTCCTTGGTCTCCCAGTTAATCGTAGGATTCTGCGCCTGCAGCCATGGTAGCCCTAGAATAATGGGAAAGTGGGGAGAAGAGATAAGCATAAAAGACATTTTCTCCTGATGATCTTTACCCATAAGGACCCTCAAAGGCTCTGTTTCCTGATCCACTGGTCCAGAGGTCAGCAGGGAGCCATCCACAGTCTCCATCTGTACTGGAGTAGCCTTCTTCACTGAACGTATCCCCTGTTTCAGAGCAAAGGAGATATCCATAAAATTTCCACTTGCTCCTGAGTCGATCATAGCAGAGCTAGACACCCAGACTGAGTCCACCCAGAGTTTGATGGAAAGGAAGCAATGAGAATTATTTATTTTACAACTCAGCTGGGACACCGCTGAGGAAACTTGAAAAATTGCAGCGTTTATACCGTCATTGTCCCCAGAACTAACAGAGTTTAAGTCCGAAAAATCAAGATCTCTTGCAGCAGATCTCTCTGGAGTCTGAGGCTCGGACATGACAGAGCTCCTCTCGCAACACTCACAGTGAATGACTGCTGCAGTAGTCTTACGAGAACGGCTGGGGCAGTTTATAATGAAGTGCCCTGACTTACCACAGTAAAAACATAGATTTTCCTTTATACGATGTTCTTTGCGTGCATCACTAACCCGTCTTTGTAAAGAGTCCACCTGCATGGGTTCAGGTTCTGGTTCCCTTGTGATCCTACTCAAAGGTTCCTTAGCTGAGGAGGGAGGTAGGAAAAGGTTAGTGCGATTATTTTCGAACCATCTCTCTTGTCTGCGTTCAGTCAGACGAGCATCAATACGGATACAATAGTTAATAAAGTCACCTAACGCAGTGGGAGGGTCGGCACGAGCAAGTTCATCCTTAATCAGTGGAGACAACCCTTTCCGAAAATTAGATTTTTTGGCGGAAGTGTCCCAAGTGGTATCAAGAGCCCATCTCCTGAAATCCAAGGCATATTCGGCTACTGAACGCTTACCTTGGCGCAAAGTTAACATGGCTGCTTCAGCTGTTGCACCTCGATTGGGGTCATCAAACACCTGCCCCATGGCTGAAATAAAAGCATCAAGGTGATTCAAACAATCATCCTCAGTCTCAATCAGAGGGTTTGCCCACATCAAAGCCTTATTGGTAAGCAACATGATTATAGTAAGCACTTTGGATCGTTCAGTGGGAAATTGTGAAGCATGAGCAGAGAAAAATAGATTGCATTGGTTAATAAATCCCCTGAATTTCTCACGTTCACCGCCAAAACGAAAAGGAGGTAATTTGGGGATCCCAGAACTCGGGGTTATGGCAGGAGCCTGGACTCGTTCCTCTAGAGCCTCAATCCTGGCTCGTAATTCCTGAGTAGTTTGTCCAAACACTTGCAAATTATGATTAGTGAGGTCCTGTAGGCTTGCAAAACGGGTCTTTATAGTCTGTATATCTGCAAGGATTGTATCAGTCATTCCGCAAAGCTCCTTTATGCGAGCCTCCATCTTCCAGATCTTTTAAGGCAGAAGTGCTGGAAGGAGAAGAGGAAAGGAAAAAAAAAAAAAAAACAATAGTGTTTACCTGTGGTAACACTCCAGAGTAACATTTAAGGGAATGCGCTCATCTGGAATGGTTGTGAGAAGTCACAACCACTGTCATCACAGAAGGTATTAAACGGACATCTGATATCCACAGTCACAGCAGACACGGCTTTCCCAGACCCAGCAGACACTAAACATTGGCTCCTGAATCTTGTCATGTATAGTGTACAGTTCCTATAGCGTCTTGTGCTTGGGTGCGAGGAAAACACATGAGACATAGGTTGATATGAAATGACTTGTATTACTTCATACAAGCATGCAGAAAAGGTCACACAGTTTGCAGGAACAGAGGCAGGAGAACACAGCAGGCCAGAGTAACTTCAAGCTCTACAATAACTCTCCAAGCAGGTTCAGGATCTCTTCTCTGTACCGTAATTCCTCTGCAAACATGGATTCACCAGACAGCAGGTTTCCAAAGTCCAAAAGTGTTCCAAAGTTCCTCAGTAGGAAATAGCTGGAGTCCAAAATCCTAGGTTTCCAGGAGTCAGGTCACAGGCTGACTGAGGCTTGATTCAGGAGCACTGATTGTTCAGCTGAGGCTGCTTAAGAAGCAAGAGGGAGAGAATCAGGGCGGGAACATGAAAACTGGAAACTCCATATTAACTGAGGGCAAGAGCTGCAGAAAGACAGAAAGCAAAATGGCCGACGGAAAACTGAATTTCAAGGAACATGGCAAAAGAGACAAAGAACCTTACAGGCGTACTATGAGGGGCCCTGTGCCAGTTTCAACGAGTGGGCCCCAGCACATGCAATACTTACCTCTCCATGCTCCACCGCTGTGATGTCTTCCGTGTTTCCTGACAGTGAGATTCAGGTCAGAGAGCGCGATGACGTCATGTCTGTGCGCCCTCTGCCTGTACAGTCACAGTGCAGAGAGCTGGAAGATGGCGACGCTGAGGAGTCCAGAGTAGAGCAGTGCCCAGCGAGGAGAGGTATTTCATTTTTTTAATGTTTGGAGCAATATATGGGGAGCATTATACACTGGAGAATTATATATGGGGCCCATCATACACTTGAGCATCATAGATAGGGCCCATTATACACTGGATCATTATAAATGGGGCACATCAGACACTGGAGCATTATTAATGGGGCACATTATATATGGAGCATTATATTGGCCCATCTTACACTGGAGCATCATCCATGGGGCAGATCAGACACTGGAGCAGCATAAACGGGGCCCATTATACACTGGAGCATTATAAATGGGGCCCATTATATATGGAGCATTATATTGGCCCATTAGACACTAGAGCATCATCCATGGGGCCCATCATATACTGGAGCCTTCTAAATGGGGCCCATCAGACATTGGAGCAGCATATACCGGGCCCATCATATACTCGAGCATTATAAATGGGGCCCATCAGACACTGGAGCAGCATATACGGGGCCCATTATACACTGGAGCATCATATGAGGTTCATTATTTATGGGGCATCATATAGGGTATGGAGCATCATATGGAGCACATATGGGGCCTCTTCTGTATGGAGCATTATATGGGGCCCATCATATACTGTATGGAGCTTTATATATGCGACTCATACTGTATGGAGCAATATGTGGGGATCATTCTACTCTATGGGGACTGTCCTATACTGTATGGCACATTATATGGGGACCATCATATACTGGAGCATTATGTGGAGCTCATTATTCTGTATGCCACACTATGTGGTGCCCATAATACTGTATAGAGGAATATAATGTCTGGTTTTTGAGCTATTGTAGAATTTAACATAGATATCAGTCATGTAAGAAGTGAAGTATTTGTCATTGTACTATACCTATATTTCAGTGCCGTATCGGAGCATCATGAATTGTGGTATGTGTTAAAGGGGCCCACTGACACTCTTTCGCCCGGGGCCCACGAAAACCAGGAGCCAGCCGCCCCCCCCACAACTTTAGCCAAATAACCCCCAGTTTTCAATGCGTAACTATTATTATAAAGTAAATGAAGGTTGCCAAGCTTAAGTAATAAGAATTGATGTCGTTAGCATTGAAATGGCCACTGTAGGTGTGTTTACTGTCCTCCACTCCCTGCCGACTTTGCTTGCCCATTGACTTGCACTGGGTTTCGTGTTTCAGTCGGACCTCCGACTTTTCCAGATATTCGACTCGACTTTTGAGAAAGTCGGATTTCATGCAACCCGACTCGACACTAAAAAAGGCAGTCTTTTATCTCTAATATGGGAGCAGAACCGAGCTTACTATAGAGATATGGGATATATATAGTATATATAGTGCAATGGCCCCAGTTCCCACCATAAATATAGTGCGATGGCCCCAGTTGGCCATATATATAGTATGATGGCCCCAGCTCTCCTCACATATACAGTACAGACCAAAAGTTTGGACACACCTTCTCATTCAAAGATTTTTCTGTATTTTCATGACTATGAAAATTGGAGAATCACACTGAAGGCATCAAAGCT
>JARQOD010009692.1:0-30373 GCA_033576555.1 Oophaga sylvatica
TGCAGGTGTCAGTATGGGGTCACTTTTGGGTATTTTCTGTTATATTCATCCACAAACTCACTTCAGATGTGATTTGGCCCTAAAATAAAGGGTTTTGTAAATTTTGAGAGTAAAAATGAGAAATCGCTGATCAAACACTAACATGAAGTACAACAAGCCTGAGAGTGACCGGGATCCCGAGGAGCTCCAGCCACAGGAGGTGACGGTGAGCTGGACAAGGAGGCCCGAAGGGGTTAACAACATCGGCGGAGACGCCGGTCACACAGCTGCCCCTGGAGCGGCGCTGTACAGTGCGGAGTAGTGATGGGTAGTTCGTTAGTAGTTCAAAATGAACTAATCTTCAGAGTGAACTAGTTCATCTAGTTCACCATCCTGACAGATTAGTTCATTGTGAACTAAACAGTAAGTGTGAGGAGACAGTGAGTGATCCAGGCTCATACAGCTCCAGAAGCTCCTGCTCTGTCTCACACTTGCTCTTTATAGCTCCTGATGCTGGAAAAGAAGGTAGTAAAACACTAAACCACACATCAAATACAAATATAATAGTAATAATAATATTATTAATAACAACTGAAATTGCACAGTAGATAGACACAGCTCATATGTGTGTATGACAGTGTTTCTGTGTGTGGCTCATGCCCCTCACCTGTCTTTGTGATAAGATTATCCTCCTGTAGAGGATCGGCCCCCTGAAGAGGATCGGCCCCCTGTAGAGGATCGGCCCCCTGTAGAGGATCGGCCTCCTGTAGAGGATCGGCCCACTGTAGAGGATCGGCCCCCTGAAGAGGATCGGCCCCCTGTAGAGGATCGGCCCCCTGTAGAGGATCGGCCTCCTGAAGAGGATCGGCCTCCTGTAGAGGATCGGCCTCCTGTAGAGGATCGGCCCCCTGTAGAGGATCGGCCT
The DNA here is from genome assembly GCA_033576555.1 of Oophaga sylvatica. NCBI lineage: Eukaryota > Metazoa > Chordata > Amphibia > Anura > Dendrobatidae > Oophaga > Oophaga sylvatica. The sequence continues at coordinate 905 of JARQOD010009692.1, forward strand.
CCTGTAGAGGATCGGCCTCCTGTAGAGGATCGGCCCCCTGTAGAGGATCGGCCCCCTGTAGAGGATCGGCCCCCTGTAGAGGATCGGCCTCCTGTAGAGGATCGGCCCCCTGTAGAGGATCGGCCCCCTGTAGAGGATCGGCCCACTGTAGAGGATCGGCCTCCTGTAGAGGATCGGCCCCCTGTAGAGGATCGGCCCCCTGTAGAGGATCGGCCTCCTGTAGAGGATCGGCCTCCTGTAGCCTAGAAGATCAGTCTTGCTAAAATCTTTACCACTGACTCCTGTTCTGTTCTCAGAATGGTGGATGCTGAACTGCTTCTCAGCTCCCTCATACACAATCATTATGAGTCAGTACTCTACACTACCACAGGGGGCGCTGCTGGGCTCAGTGAGAGGCATCAGATGGAACTCGGCTGTCCTGAGTCATTCTCAATAGATCATTTATTCACAGGTCACATGATGCGTCTCCTATCAGCTCCTCATACACCATCATTATGAGTCAGTACTCTACACTACCACAGGGGGCACTGCTGGGCTCAGTGAGAGGCATCAGATGGAACTCGGCTGTCCTGAGTCATTCTCAATAGAACATTTATTCACAGGTCACATGATGCGTCTCCTATCAGCTCCTCATACACAATCATTATGAGTCAGTACTCTACACCACCACAGGGGGCGCTGCTGGGCTCAGTGAGAGGCATCAGATGGAGCTCGGCTGTCCTGAGTCATTCTCAATAGAACATTTATTCACAGGTCACATGATGCGTCTCCTATCAGCTCCTCATACACCATCATTATGAGTCAGTACTCTACACTACCACAGGGGGCGCTGCTGGGCTCAGTGAGAGGCATCAGATGGAACTCGGCTGTCCTGAGTCATTCTCAATAGAACATTTATTCACAGGTCACATGATGCGTCTCCTATCAGCTCCTCATACACCATCATTATGAGTCAGTACTCTACACTACCACAGGGGGCACTGCTGGGCTCAGTGAGAGGCATCAGATTGAACTCGGCTGTCCTGAGTCATTCTCAATAGAACATTTATTCACAGGTCACATGATGCGTCTCCTATCAGCTCCTCATACACCATCATTATGAGTCAGTACTCTACACCACCATAGGGGGCGCTGCTGGGCTCAGTAAGAGGCATCAGATGGAACTCGGCTGTCCTGAGTCATTCTCAATAGAACATTTATTCACAGGTCACATGATGCGTCTCCTATCAGCTCCTCATACACCATCATTATGAGTCAGTACTCTACACTACCACAGGGGGCACTGCTGGGCTCAGTGAGAGGCATCAGATGGAGCTCGGCTGTCCTGAGTCATTCTCAATAGAACATTTAGGTCACAGGTCACATGATGCGTCTCCTATCAGCTCCTCATACACCATCATTATGAGTCAGTACTCTACTCCACCACAGGGGGCACTGCTGGGCTCAGTGAGAGGCATCAGATGGAACTCGGCTGTCCTGAGTCATTCTCAATAGAACATTTATTCACAGGTCACATGATGCGTCTCCTATCAGCTCCTCATACACCATCATTATGAGTCAGTACTCTACACCACCACAGGGGGCGCTGCTGGGCTCAGTGAGAGGCATCAGATGGATCCAGGCTGTCCTGAGTCATTCTCAATAGAACATTTAGGTCACATGATGCGTCTCCTATCAGCTCCTCATACACCATCATTATGAGTCAGTACTCTACACCACCACAGGGGGCACTGCTGGGCTCAGTGAGAGGCATCAGATGGAGCTCGGCTGTCCTGAGTCATTCTCAATAGAACATTTAGGTCACAGGTCACATGATGCGTCTCCTATCAGCTCCTCATACACCATCATTATGAGTCAGTACTCTACACCACCACAGGGGGCGCTGCTGGGCTCAGTGAGAGGCATCAGATGGAACTCGGCTATCCTGAGTCATTCTCAATAGAACATTTAGGTCACAGGTCACATGATGCGTCTCCTATCAGCTCCTCATACACCATCATTATGAGTCAGTACTCTACACCACCACAGGGGGCGCTGCTGGGCTCAGTGAGAGGCATCAGATGGAGCTCGGCTGTCCTGAGTCATTCTCAATAGAACATTTATTCACAGGTCACATGATGCGTCTCCTCCTATCAGCTCCTCATACACCATCATTATGAGTCAGTACTCTACACCACCACAGGGGGCACTGCTGGGCTCAGTCAGAGGCATCAGATGGAACTCGGCTGTCCTGAGTCATTCTCAATAGAACATTTATTCACAGGTCACATGATGCGTCTCCTATCAGCTCCTCATACACCATCATTATGAGTCAGTACTCTACACCACCACAGGGGGCACTGCTGGGCTCAGTGAGAGGCATCAGATGGATCCAGGCTGTCCTGAGTCATTCTCAATAGAACATTTAGGTCACAGGTCACATGATGCGTCTCCTATCAGCTCCTCATACACCATCATTATGAGTCAGTACTCTACACCACCACAGGGGGCGCTGCTGGGCTCAGTGAGAGGCATCAGAAGGATCCAGGCTGTCCTGAGTCATTCTCAATAGAACATTTATTCACAGGTCACATGATGCGTCTCCTATCAGCTCCTCATACACCATCATTATGAGTCAGTACTCTACACTACCACAGGGGGCGCTGCTGGGCTCAGTGAGAGGCATCAGATGGATCCAGGCTGTCCTGAGTCATTCTCAATAGAACATTTAGGTCACAGGTCACATGATGCGTCTCCTATCAGCTCCTCATACACCATCATTATGAGTCAGTACTCTACACCACCACAGGGGGCGCTGCTGGGCTCAGTGAGAGGCATCAGATGGATCCAGGCTGTCCTGAGTCATTCTCAATAGAACATTTATTCACAGGTCACATGATGCGTCTCCTATCAGCTCCTCATACACCATCATTATGAGTCAGTACTCTACACTACCACAGGGGGCGCTGCTGGGCTCAGTGAGAGGCATCAGATGGATCCGGCTGTCCTGAGTCATTCTCAATAGAACATTTAGGTCACAGGTCACATGATGCGTCTCCTATCAGCTCCTCATACACCATCATTATGAGTCAGTACTCTACACCACCACAGGGGGCGCTGCTGGGCTCAGTGAGAGGCATCAGATGGAACTCGGCTGTCCTGAGTCATTTTCAATAGAACATTTATTCACAGGTCACATGATGCGTCTCCTATCAGCTCCTCATACACAATCATTATGAGTCAGTACTCTACACCACCACAGGGGGCACTGCTGGGCTCAGTGAGAGGCATCAGATGGAACTCGGCTGTCCTGAGTCATTCTCAATAGAACATTTATTCACAGGTCACATGATGCGTCTCCTATCAGCTCCTCATACACCATCATTATGAGTCAGTACTCTACACCACCACAGGGGGCGCTGCTGGGCTCAGTGAGAGGCATCAGATGGAACTCGGCTGTCCTGAGTCATTCTCAATAGAACATTTATTCACAGGTCACATGATGCGTCTCCTATCAGCTCCTCATACACAATCATTATGAGTCAGTACTCTACACTACCACAGGGGGCGTGCTGGGCTCAGTGAGAGGCATCAGATGGAACTCGGCTGTCCTGAGTCATTCTCAATAGAACATTTATTCACAGGTCACATGATGCGTCTCCTATCAGCTCCTCATACACCATCATTATGAGTCAGTACTCTACACCACCACAGGGGGCACTGCTGGGCTCAGTGAGAGGCATCAGATGGAACTCGGCTGTCCTGAGTCATTCTCAATAGAACATTTATTCACAGGTCACATGATGCGTCTCCTCCTATCAGCTCCTCATACACCATCATTATGAGTCAGTACTCTACACCACCACAGGGGGCACTGCTGGGCTCAGTGAGAGGTATCAGATGGAACTCGGCTGTCCTGAGTCATTCTCAATAGATCATTTATTCACAGGTCACATGATGCGTCTCCTATCAGCTCCTCATACACCATCATTATGAGTCAGTACTCTACACCACCACAGGGGCACTGCTGGGCTCAGTGAGAGGTATCAGATGGAACTCGGCTGTCCTGAGTCATTCTCAATAGAACATTTATTCACAGGTCACATGATGCGTCTCCTCCTATCAGCTCCTCATACACCATCATTATGAGTCAGTACTCTACACCACCACAGGGGGCACTGCTGGGCTCAGTGAGAGGTATCAGATGGAACTCGGCTGTCCTGAGTCATTCTCAATAGAACATTTAGGTCACAGGTCACATGATGCGTCTCCTATCAGCTCCTCATACACCATCATTATGAGTCAGTACTCTACACCACCACAGGGGGCGCTGCTGGGCTCAGTGAGAGGCATCAGATGGAGCTCGGCTGTCCTGAGTCATTCTCAATAGAACATTTATTCACAGGTCACATGATGCGTCTCCTATCAGCTCCTCATACACCATCATTATGAGTCAGTACTCTACACTACCACAGGGGGCACTGCTGGGCTCAGTGAGAGGCATCAGATGGAGCTCGGCTGTCCTGAGTCATTCTCAATAGAACATTTATTCACAGGTCACATGATGCGTCTCCTATCAGCTCCTCATACACCATCATTATGAGTCAGTACTCTACACTACCACAGGGGGCACTGCTGGGCTCAGTGAGAGGCATCAGATGGAACTCGGCTGTCCTGAGTCATTCTCAATAGAACATTTAGTTCAGCAGCTCATATAGTTCATCTAGGTCACAGGTCACATGATGCGTTTCCTATCAGCTCCTCACAGGATAGAGAGAGAAACACTGAACTAATCACCAAAATGAACTAGATTTCCCATCACTAGTGCGGAGGAGCCAGCTGCCTCCTGAGGAGGGCGGAACGTAAGACGCACGGGAGGGGGGTGACGTAAAGACGCACGGAGGCGGGGTAACGTAAAGACGCACGGGAGGCGGGGTGACGTAAAGACGCACGGGAGGCGGGTGACGTAAAGACGCACGGGAGGCGGGTGACGTAAAGACGCACGGGAGGCGGGGTGACGTAATTCGCATGACCGGAAGTGCTGTCAGCGTACACTTCCGGGGCATGCCAGTTGTCACCATGGCGGCGCTCAGGCTGATGGTACAGGCAGGACAGGTATGGAGGAGGCTGAGGGAGGGCGGACGCGGTGTGCGCGGGGTAACAACGGATTTCTTTCGTTATAGAGATGCTTCCCCCGGTGCAGAGCTCCGCTCGTCAGACCCTTGTCCTCCGCGTCCCCCGTGCTGCAGGCGGTGCACAGCCAGGTGAGGAGCTGACACACAGATCACCTCGTCACGGGAGAGGGGGGCGGGACCTATAGTCACGTGTCTGTTCTGTGGAGGAGGGCGGGGCCTGGAGTCACATGACTGGTTTCTGCAGGGGGAGGCTGTGAAGTCGGAGGGGGCGTTCCGTGTCACCATGATCCCAGGAGATGGAGTGGGACCAGAACTCATGCACTCAGTGAAGGAAGTGTTCAAGGTGAGAGGAGACGCCGGTCTGTAACTCTGCGCCATCGCCCTCTTGCCCCGACTCTGCACGATCTCTTTCTCCACGGCGCTCCGGCTCTGCACAATATCTCCACAGCGCTCCCGGCACTGCGCGATCGCTCTCTTTCCACAGCGCTCCCGGCTCTGCGCGATCGCTCTCTTTCCACGGCGCTCCCGGCTCTGCGCGATCGCTCTCTTTCCACGGCGCTCCCGGCTCTGCGCGATCGCTCTCTTTCCACGGCGCTCCCGACTCTGCGCGATCGCTCTCTTTCCATGGCGCTCCCGACTCTGCGCGATCGCTCTCTTTCCACGGCGCTCCCGGCTCTGCGCGATCGCTCTCTTTCCACGGCGCTCCCGGCTCTGCGCGATCTCTCTTTCCACGGCGCTCCCGGCTCTGCGCGATCGCTCTCTTTCCACGGCGCTCCCGGCTCTGCGCGATCGCTCTCTTTCCACAGCGCTCCCGGCTCTGCGCGATCGCTCTCTTTCCACGGCACTCCCGGCTCTGCACAATATCTCTTTCCACGGCGCTCCCGGCTCTGCGCGATCTCTCTTTCCACGGCGCTCCCGGCTCTGCGCGATCGCTCTCTTTCCACGGCGCTCCCGGCTCTGCACAATATCTCTTTCCACGGCGCTCCCGGCTCTGCGCGATCGCTCTCTTTCCACGGCGCTCCCGACTCTGCGCGATCGCTCTCTTTCCATGGCGCTCCCGACTCTGCGCGATCGCTCTCTTTCCACGGCGCTCCCGGCTCTGCGCGATCGCTCTCTTTCCACGGCGCTCCCGGCTCTGCGCGATCTCTCTTTCCACGGCGCTCCCGGCTCTGCGCGATCGCTCTCTTTCCACGGCGCTCCCGGCTCTGCGCGATCGCTCTCTTTCCACAGCGCTCCCGGCTCTGCGCGATCGCTCTCTTTCCACGGCACTCCCGGCTCTGCACAATATCTCTTTCCACGGCGCTCCCGGCTCTGCGCGATCTCTCTTTCCACGGCGCTCCCGGCTCTGCGCGATCTCTCTCTTTCCACGGCGCTCCCGGCTCTGCGCGATCGCTCTCTTTCCACAGCGCTCCCGGCTCTGCGCGATCTCTCTCTTTCCACGGCGCTCCCGGCTCTGCGCGATCGCTCTCTTTCCACGGCACTCCCGGCTCTGCACAATATCTCTTTCCATGGCGCTCCCGGCTCTGCGCGATCGCTCTCTTTCCACGGCACTCCCGGCTCTGCACAATATCTCTTTCCACGGCGCTCCCGCTCTGCGCGATCTCTCTCTTTCCACGGCGCTCCCGGCTCTGCGCGATCGCTCTCTTTCCACGGCGCTCCCGGCTCTGCGCGATCGCTCTCTTTCCACGGCGCTCCCGGCTCTGCGCCATCGCTCTCTTTCCACAGCGCTCCCAGGTCTGCGCGATCGCTCTCTTTCCACGGTGCCCCCGGCTCTGCGCCATCGCCTCTCTCTGCCCCGACTCTGCACGATCTCTTTCTCCACGGCGCTCCGGCTCTGCACAATACTCTCTTTCCACGGCGCTCCGGCTCTGCACAATCTCTTTCCACGGCGCTCCCGGCTCTGCGCGATCGCTCTCTTTCCACGGCGCTCCCGGCTCTGCACGATCTCTTTCCACGGCGCTCCCGGCTCTGCGCGATCGCTCTCTTTCCACAGCGCTCCCGGCTCTGCGCGATCTCTCTCTTTCCACGGCGCTCCCGGCTCTGCGCGATCGCTCTCTTTCCACGGCGCTCCCAGGTCTGCGCGATCGCTCTCTTTCCACGGCCCCCGGCTCTACGCCATCGCTCTCTTGCCCCGACTCTGCACGATCTCTTTCTCCACGGCGCTCCGGCTCTGCACAATATCTCTTTCCACGGCGCTCCGACTCTGCACAATATCTCTTTCCACGGCGCTCCCGGCTCTGCGCGATCGCTCTCTTTCCACGGCGCTCCCGGCTCTGCGCGATCGCTCTCTTCCACGGCGCTCCGGCTCTGCGCGATCGCTCTCGGCTCTGCGCGATCGCTCTCTTTCCACGGCGCTCCCGGCTCTGCGCGATCGCTCTCTTTCCACGGCGCTCCCGGCTCTGCGCGATCGCTCTCTTTCCACGGCGCTCCCGGCTCTGCGCGATCGCTCTCTTTCCACGCGCTCCCGGCTCTGCGCGATCGCTCTTTCCACGGCGCTCCCGGCTCTGCGCGATCGCTCTTTCCACGGCGCTCCCGGCTCTGCGCGATCGCTCTCTTTCCACGGCGCTCCCGGCTCTGCGCGATCGCTCTCTTCCACGGCGCTCCCGGCTCTGCGCGATCGCTCTCTTTCCACGGCGCTCCCGGCTCTGCGCGATCGCTCTCTTTCCACGGCGCTCCCGGCTCTGCGCGATCGCTCTCTTTCCACGGCGCTCCCGGCTCTGCGCGATCGCTCTCTTTCCACGGCGCTCCCGGCTCTGCGCGATCGCTCTCTTTCCACGGTGCCCCCGGCTCTGTGCGATCGCTTTCTTTCCACGGTGCCCCCGGCTCTGTGCGATCGCTCTCTTTCCACGGCGCTCCCGGCTCTGCGCGATCGCTCTCTTTCCACGGCGCCCCCGGCTCTGCGCGATCGCTCTCTTTCCACGGTGCCCCCGGCTCTGCGCAATCGCTCTCTTGCCCCGACTCTGCACGATCTCTTTCTCCACGGCGCTCCGGCTCTGCACAATATCTCTTTCCACAGCGCTCCCGGCTCTGCGCGATCGCTCTCTTTCCACGGCGCTCCCGGCTCTGCGCGATCGCTCTCTTTCCACGGCGCTCCCGGCTCTGCGCGATCGCTCTCTTTCCACGGCGCTCCCGGCTCTGCGCGATCGCTCTCTTTCCACGGCGCTCCCGGCTCTGCGCGATCGCTTTCTTTCCACGGTGCCCCCGGCTCTGCGCGATCGCTCTCTTTCCACGGCGCTCCCGGCTCTGCGCGATCGCTTTCTTTCCACGGTGCCCCGGCTCTGCGCGATCGCTCTCTTGCCCCGACTCTGCACGATCTCTTTCTCCACGGCGCTCCGGCTCTGCACAATATCTCTTTCCACAGCGCTCCCGGCTCTGCGCGATCGCTCTCTTTCCACGGCGCTCCCGGCTCTGCGCGATCGCTCTCTTTCCACGGCGCTCCCGGCTCTGCGCGATCGCTCTCTTTCCACGGCGCTCCCGGCTCTGCGCGATCGCTCTCTTTCCACGGCGCTCCCGGCTCTGCGCGATCGCTTTCTTTCCACGGTGCCCCCGGCTCTGCGCGATCGCTCTCTTTCCACGGTGCCCCGGCTCTGCGCAATCGCTCTCTTGCCCCGACTCTGCACGATCTCTTTCTCCACGGCGCTCCGGCTCTGCACAATATCTCTTTCCACAGCGTCCCGGCTCTGCGCATCGCTCTCTTTCCACGGCGCTCCCGGCTCTGCGCGATCGCTCTCTTTCCACGGCGCTCCCGGCTCTGCGCGATCGCTCTCTTTCCACGGCGCTCCCGGCTCTGCGCGATCGCTCTCTTTCCACGGCGCTCCCGGCTCTGCGCGATCGCTTTCTTTCCACGGTGCCCCCGGCTCTGCGCGATCGCTCTCTTTCCACGCGCTCCCGGCTCTGCGCGATCGCTTTCTTTCCACGGTGCCCCCGGCTCTGCGCGATCGCTCTCTTGCCCCGACTCTGCACGATCTCTTTCTCCACGGCGCTCCGGCTCTGCACAATATCTCTTTCCACAGCGCTCCCGGCTCTGCGCGATCGCTCTCTTTCCACGGCGCTCCCGGCTCTGCGCGATCGCTCTCTTTCCACGGCGCTCCCGGCTCTGCGCGATCGCTCTCTTTCCACGGCGCTCCCGGCTCTGCGCGATCGCTCTCTTTCCACGGCGCTCCCGGCTCTGCGCGATCGCTCTCTTTCCACGGCGCTCCCGGCTCTGCGCGATCACTTTCTTTCCACGGTGCCCCCGGCTCTGTGCGATCGCTCTCTTTCCACGGCGCCCCTGCTCTGCGCAATCACTCTTTCCATGGCGCTCCGGCTCTGCGCAATCACTCTTTTTTTTTTTTTTCCTCTCACTCCTGTCTGTGCCCTGCAGGCGGCGGACGTCCCAGTGGAGTTTGATGAGTATCACCTGAGCGAGGTGCAGAACATGGCGTCTCCGAGAAGCTGGACGAGGTTCTGACCTCCATGCGGGCGAACAAGGTCGCTATTAAGGGTAATGAGATTGTCTGCGGTTAGGATCAGAAGTGAAGTCTGCAGGACCAGGGGTGGGGGGATCAGTGACTCTGTGCTGCCCCCACCAAGTGCAATCTGTCCTCCTCCTTATGGACCCCGGGGGCCTCTTAAATGTACGTTATTTCCCCTCTACAGGGAAGATCCACACCCCCATGGAGTATAAAGGAGAGCTGGCCTCCTACGAGATGAGGCTCAGGTAAGTCTGGCCGGGGGAGGGAGCTGTGTGCAGTGACGGTCCGGTGTCACAGGCACCGCTCTGCCACTAGGTGGCGCCTCTGTACTGCCTGGAGGAGTGGGACATACAGCGAGTGGCTGGACGGGATGCTGTGGTCTCTAGGTCATGGTGCGGGTGTCATCCTCCAGGGGGCGCACTTACTTTGACTCCCATCTTAGGAGGAAGCTGGATCTGTTTGCCAATGTGGTTCATGTGAGCAGTCTGCCCGGGTACAAGACGCGACACAACAACCTGGACCTGGTGATCATCCGGGAGCAGACGGAGGGCGAGTACAGCTCCCTGGAACATGAGGTGGGTGAGGAGAGGGCGGCGGGTGCAGAGCGGTGACATAGCGCAGAGCACTGACCTCCATAGTTCCCGGCAGAGCGTCAGCGGCGTCATCGAGTGTCTGAAGATCATTACTCGCGAGAACTCCAACAGGATCGCCAAGTTCGCCTTTGATTATGCCACTAAGAAGGGTCGTTCCAAAGTCACCGCCGTGCACAAGGCCAATATAATGTAAGTGCTACCAGGAGGGTCTGTGGGGTCCAGAGGTGAGCCAGAGATCCGCTCTGTCATGAAAGCTCAGCTCTAGTAATGGTGATGGAGGGAGCAGGCAATCATCAAACTTTACTGTGTGACTTGGAGAATATTCCACTGAACGTTCACACAGCCCCCCAGGGTCTGTAACACCGGTGAGCAAGTCCAGGGGCCGCACTCTGTTCTCCGAGGCCAGCGAGAAGTAAGAGTGACACTCTGAAGAAATCACAGAATCCTTCATGGAGGCACAGCGGTGTCCAGTAATGAGTCAGTCCCCGGGTTCATAGGTCGTACACTGGTACTGGGTTCTCATAGCTGCGCTGTAAAATCCTAATGTAGCGCCACCTGGCGGCCCCCCGTCACTTCTCCCGGATATTCCCCGGACAGACTGCGCTACATGGGATACGATAGCATCATGGACGCGACCACGCCTCATATCATTGGCCCCGCTCATCAGCGCTCTGTGCAGTGGCCCCGGACATTTCTTCTTATTTTGCAATCCAATCAGATCAAAAGTTCTTCGAATTTGTCAAAAGCAGCAAATTTCTGGGAATTGTACTCAGTCTCCTCAGCTCTAATGGGGAGCAAACGAGAGCTGTAGAGGTGCGCATGTGCCGTCTATAGAGAGTAGACGAGAGCCGTAGAGGTACGCATGTGCCGTCTATAGAGAGTAGACGAGATCCGTAGATGTGCGCATGTGCCGTCTATAGAGAGCAGACGAGAGCTGTAGAGGTACGCATGTACCGTCTATAGAGAGCAGACGAGAGTCGTAGATGTACGCATGTGCCGTCTATAGAGAGTAGACGAGAGCCGTAGAGGTACGCATGTGCCGTCTATAGAGAGCAGACGAGAGTCGTAGATGTGCGCATGTACCGTCTAGAGAGCAGACGAGAGTCGTAGATGTGCGCATGTGCCGTCTAGAGAGCAGACGAGAGTCGTAGATGTGCGCATGTGCCGTCTATAGAGAGTAGATGAGAGCTGTAGAGGTGCGCATGTGCCGTCTATAGAGAGTAGACGAGAGCCGTAGATGTGCGCATGTACCGTCTAGAGAGCAGACGAGAGTCGTAGATGTGCGCATGTGCCGTCTATAGAGAGTAGATGAGAGCTGTAGAGGTGCGCATGTGCCGTCTATAGAGAGTAGACGAGAGCCGTAGATGTACGCATGTGCCATCTATAGATAGCAGACGAGAGCCGTAGATGTGCGCATGTGCTGTCTACAGAGAGCAGACGAGAGTCGTAGATGTACGCATGTGCCGTCTATAGAGAGTAGACGAGAGCCGTAGAGGTACGCATGTGCCGTCTATAGAGAGCAGACGAGAGTCGTAGATGTGCGCATGTGCCGTCTATAGAGAGTAGATGAGAGCTGTAGAGGTGCGCATGTGCCGTCTATAGAGAGTAGACGAGAGCCGTAGATGTACGCATGTGCCATCTATAGATAGCAGACGAGAGCCGTAGATGTGCGCATGTGCTGTCTACAGAGAGACGAGGGCCGTAGAGGTACGCATGTGCCGTCTATAGATAGCAGACGAGAGTCGTAGATGTGCGCATGTGCCATCTATAGAGAGTAGACGAGAGCCGTAGATGAGCACATGTGCCGTCTATAGAGAGTAGACGAGAGTCGTAGATGTGCGCATGTGCTGTCTACAGAGAGTAGACGAGAGCCGTAGATGTGCGCATGTGCTGTCTATAGAGAGCAGACGAGAGTCGTAGATGAGCACATGTGCCGTCTATAGAGAGCAGACGAGAGTCGTAGATGTACGCATGTGCCGTCTATGGAGAGTAGACGAGAGCCGTAGATGTGTGCATGTGCCATCTATAGAGAGTAGACGAGAGTCGTAGATGTGCGCATGTGCTGTCTACAGAGAGTAGACGAGAGCCGTAGATGTGCGCATGTGCCGTCTATAGAGAGCAGACGAGAGTCGTAGATGTGCGCATTTGCCGTCTATTGAGAGCAGACGAGAGCCGTAGATGAGCACATGTGCCGTCTATAGAGAGCAGACGAGAGCCGTAGATGTGCGCATGTGCTGTCTATAGAGAGTAGACGACAGCCGTAGATGTGTGCATGTGCCGTCTATAGAGAGCAGACGAGAGTCGTAGATGTGCGCATGTGCTGTCTACAGAGAGTAGACGAGAGCCGTAGATGTGCGCATGTGCCGTCTATAGAGAGCAGACGAGAGTCGTAGATGTGCGCATGTGCTGTCTACAGAGAGTAGACGAGAGCCGTAGATGTGCGCATGTACCGTCTATAGAGAGCAGACGAGAGCCGTAGATGTGCGCATGTACCATCTATAGAGAGTAGATGAGAGCCGTAGATGAGCACATCTGCCGTCTATAGAGAGCAGACGAGAGTCGTAGATGTGCGCATGTGCCGTCTATAGAGAGCAGACGAGAGCCGTAGATGTGCGCATGTGCCGTCTATAGAGAGTAGATGAGAGCCGTAGATGTACGCATGTGCCGTCTATAGATAGTAGATGAGAGCCGTAGATGTGCGCATGTGCCGTCTATAGAGAGTAGATGAGAGCCGTAGATGTGCGCATGTGCCGTCTATAGAGAGTAGATGAGAGCCGTAGATGTACGCATGTGCCGTCTATAGATAGTAGATGAGAGCCGTAGATGTGCGCATGTGCCGTCTATAGAGAGCAGACGAGAGCCGTAGATGTGCGCATGTGCCGTCTATAGAGAGCAGACGAGAGCCGTAGATGTGCGCATGTGCCGTCTATAGAGAGTAGATGAGAGCCGTAGATGTACGCATGTGCCGTCTATAGATAGTAGATGAGAGCCGTAGATGTGCGCATGTGCCGTCTATAGAGAGCAGACGAGAGCCGTAGATGTGCGCATGTGCCGTCTATAGATAGTAGATGAGAGCCGTAGATGTACGCATGTGCCGTCTATAGAGAGTAGATGAGAGCCGTAGATGTGCGCATGTACCGTCTATAGAGAGTAGATGAGAGCCGTAGATGTGCGCATGTACCGTCTATAGAGAGTAGATGAGAGCCGTAGATGTGCGCATGTGCCGTCTATAGAGAGCAGACGAGAGTCGTAGATGTACGCATGTGCCGTCTATAGAGTAGACGAGAGCCGTAGATGTGTGCATGTGCCATCTATAGAGAGTAGACGAGAGTCGTAGATGTACGCATGTGCTGTCTATAGAGAGTAGACGAGAGCCGTAGATGTGCGCATGTGCTGTCTATAGAGAGCAGACGAGAGTCGTAGATGAGCACATGTGCCGTCTATAGAGAGCAGACGAGAGTCGTAGATGTACGCATGTGCCGTCTATAGAGTAGACGAGAGCCGTAGATGTGTGCATGTGCCATCTACAGAGAGTAGACGAGAGCCGTAGATGTGCGCATGTGCCGTCTATAGAGAGCAGACGAGAGTCGTAGATGTGCGCATTTGCCGTCTATTGAGAGCAGACGAGAGCCGTAGATGAGCACATGTGCCGTCTATAGAGAGCAGACGAGAGCCGTAGATGTGCGCATGTGCTGTCTATAGAGAGTAGACGACAGCCGTAGATGTGTGCATGTGCCGTCTATAGAGAGTAGATGAGAGCCGTAGATGTACGGATGTGCCGTCTATAGATAGTAGATGAGAGCCGTAGATGTACGCATGTGCCGTCTATAGAGAGTAGATGAGAGCCGTAGATGTACGCATGTGCCGTCTATAGAGAGTAGACGAGAGCCGTAGATGTGCGCATGTACCGTCTATAGAGAGTAGATGAGAGCCGTAGATGTGCGCATGTACCGTCTATAGAGAGTAGATGAGAGCCGTAGATGTGCGCATGTGCCGTCTATTGGGAGTAGATGAGATCCGTAGATGAGCGCATGTGCCGTCTATAGAGAACAGACGAGCCGTAGATGTGCGCATGTGCTGTCTATAGAGAGCAGACGAGAGCCGTAGATGTGCGCATGTGCCGTCCATAGAGAGCAGACGAGAGCCGTAGATGAGCGCATGTGCCGTCTATAGAGAGCAGACGAGAGCCGTAGATGTACGCATGTACCGTCTATAGAGAGTAGATGAGAGCCGTAGATGTGCGCATGTACTGTCTATAGAGAGTAGACGAGAGCCGTAGATGTGTGCATGTGCCGTCTATAGAGAGTAGACGAGAGCCGTAGATGTGTGCATGTGCCGTCTAGAGAGCAGACGAGAGCCGTAGATGTGCGCATGTGCTGTCTATAGAGAGTAGACGAGAGCCGTAGATGTGTGCATGTGCCGTCTATAGAGAGTAGACGAGAGCCGTAGATGTGTGCATGTGCCGTCTATAGAGAGTAGACGAGAGCCGTAGATGTACGCATGTGCCGTCTATAGAGAGTAGACGAGAGCCGTAGATGTGTGCATGTGCCGTCTATAGAGAGTAGATGAGAGCCGTAGATGTGCGCATGTGCCGTCTATTGGGAGTAGATGAGATCCGTAGATGAGCGCATGTGCCGTCTATAGAGAGTAGACGAGAGCCGTAGATGTGTGCATGTGCCGTCTATAGAGAGTAGACGAGAGCCGTAGATGTGTGCATGTGCCGTCTATAGAGAGTAGACGAGAGCCGTAGATGTGTGCATGTGCCGTCTATAGAGAGTAGATGAGAGCCGTAGATGTGCGCATGTGCCGTCTATTGGGAGTAGATGAGATCCGTAGATGAGCGCATGTGCCGTCTATAGAGAACAGACGAGCCGTAGATGTGCGCATGTGCTGTCTATAGAGAGCAGACGAGAGCCGTAGATGTGCGCATGTGCCGTCCATAGAGAGCAGACGAGAGCCGTAGATGAGCGCATGTGCCGTCTATAGAGAGCAGACGAGAGCCGTAGATGTACGCATGTACCGTCTATAGAGAGTAGATGAGAGCCGTAGATGTGCGCATGTACTGTCTATAGAGAGTAGACGAGAGCCGTAGATGTGTGCATGTGCCGTCTATAGAGAGTAGACGAGAGCCGTAGATGTGTGCATGTGCCGTCTAGAGAGCAGACGAGAGCCGTAGATGTGCGCATGTGCTGTCTATAGAGAGTAGACGAGAGCCGTAGATGTGTGCATGTGCCGTCTATAGAGAGTAGACGAGAGCCGTAGATGTGTGCATGTGCCGTCTATAGAGAGTAGACGAGAGCCGTAGATGTACGCATGTGCCGTCTATAGAGAGTAGACGAGAGCCGTAGATGTGTGCATGTGCCGTTGTCGAGGTCATAATGACAAACCACTCATCCTCCAGTCACTCCGAATTAGATTATGAGCATGTGATATCAGAATAAGAAAGTCAGACAATCAGGCTGGTTCAATCTTAGAGCATACTCTTAAAATGGTGATAACAGGCGACCATCTCAGCAAGTTCTAAGCTTTATTTTCACATACATAAGATTATCTACCCAGGATGTCAGGGTGGAGTAAAAGGGTGGACGAGAGCAGGGAGGTAAGCTATAGATGTCCATATATGTACATGTCCAGCATCTGGCCATCTCTAATTGGTCCTTAGATCTTCTTCTAAGTCCTCCTTTCATCGTGTCATCCTTGAGTTTCATTTCCTGAGAATCGATTCTGTATATCACGTGGTTTCTCAGTTCCCCAAAGGTGGGGGCATTTTAGTGGATCCAGTTCAAGTTATTAGATAGTTAATGTAGTACAGTGGTAGGACACAAGGTGGAGACAGACATTAGCTGATACTGACATCTTAGAATAAATTTCAATCTGATGAAGAGACCTGAGTAGTCTCGAAAGCTTGCAATTTGTTACCATCTTTTCAGTTAGCCATTAAAAGGTATCAACCACTGAGGACTCTCAAGTCTAAATATTTTTCAATCTGAATAATACTCATTTAAGGGAAACTTCGTGTTTCAGGAACAAAGAACAAATTAGTGGTAAACACATAAACATATAGAAATAGAAAAATATATTTTACCTTGACAATCCCCCCTAAACACTAAGTTTTTCCGTAATATATGCGGCCTTCGAGACTGTCCATGTGTGGGGACAGGGTAATGGATTTCTTCGCTTAGTCATTTTAGAAGCTGGCCCCTTATGGATCGCCCCCAAACAACCACGTCCCTACCAAACCTGCACATGGAGTTCTCCCACTATCCCTAAACTAAATCTCTTATTTCCATTTGTATTTTGTTATAGGGGGTTTTATCAGGTTTATCCTGCGGGGTATATTTCTCCATATCACCCTTATCAGTGTCATCATATAGTAGGGACACAACTTCCTGATGAAGGAAAGTACCTGAGGAGGCGGTTGCATTGGTCACAGCTTTCCTATACATACAGGTCCTTCTCAAAAAATTAGCATATAGTGCTAAATTTCATTATTTTCCATAATGTAATGATTAAAATTAAACTTTCATATATTTTAGATTCATTACACACCAACTGAAATTTTTCAGGTATTTTATTGTTTTAATACTGATGATTTTGGCATACAGCTCATGAAAACCCAAAAATCCTGTCTCAAAAAATTAGCATATTTCATCCGTCCAATAAAATAAAAGTGTTAAAAAACAAAATAAAAAAAAACCCATCAAATAATAATGTTCAGTTATGCACTCAATACTTGGTCGGGAATCCTTTTGCAGAAATGACTGCTTCAATGCGGCGTGGCATGGAGGCAATCAGCCTGTGGCACTGCTGAGGTGTTATGGAGGCCCAGGATGCTTCGATAGCGGCCTTAAGCTCATCCAGAGTGTTGGGTCTTGCGTCTCTCAACTTTCTCTTCACAATATCCCACAGATTCTCTATGGGGTTCAGGTCAGGAGAGTTGGCAGGCCAATTGAGCACAGTAATACCATGGTCAGTAAACCATTTACCAGTGGTTTTGGCACTGTGAGCAGGTGCCAGGTCGTGCTGAAAAATGAAATCTTCATCTCCATAAAGCATTTCAGCCGATGGAAGCATGAAGTGCTCCAAAATCTCCTGATAGCTAGCTGCATTGACCCTGCCCTTGATGAAACACAGTTGACCAACACCAGCAGCTGACATGGCACCCCACACCATCACTGACTGTGGGTACTTGACACTGGACTTCAGGCATTTTGGCATTTCCTTCTCCCCAGTCTTCCTCCAGACTCTGGCACCTTGATTTCCGAATGACATGCAAAATTTGCTTTCATCAGAAAAAAGTACTTGGGACCACTTAGCAACAGTCCAGTGCTGCTTCTCTGTAGCCCAGGTCAGGCGCTTCTGACGCTGTTTATGGTTCAAAAGTGGCTTTACCTGGGGAATGCGGCACCTGTAGCCCATTTCCTGCACACGCCTGTGCACGGTGGCTCTGGATGTTTCTACACCAGACTCAGTCCACTGCTTCCTCAGGTCCCCCAAGGTCTGGAATCGGTCCTTCTCCACAATCTTCCTCAGGGTCCGGTCACCTCTTCTCGTTGTACAGCGTTTTCTGCCACATTGTTTCCTTCCAACAGACTTCCCATTGAGGTGCCTTGATACAGCACTCTGGGAACAGCCTATTTGTTGAGAAATTTCTTTCTGGTCTTACCCTCTTGCTTGAGGGTGTCAATGATGGCCTTCTTGACATCAGTCAGGTCGCTAGTCTTACCCATGATGGCGGTTTTGAGTAATGAACCAGGCAGGGAGTTTTTAAAAGCCTCAGGAATCTTTTGCATGTGTTTAGAGTTAATTAGTTGATTCAGAAGATTAGGGTAATAGGTCGTTTAGAGAACTTTTTCTTGATATGCTAATTTTTTGAGACAGGATTTTTGGGTTTTCATGAGTTGTATGCAAAAATCATCAGTATTAAAACAATAAAAGACCTGAAAAATGTCAGTTGGTGTGTAATGAATCTAAAATATATGAAAGTTTAATTGTAATCATTACATTATGGAAAATAATGAAATTTAGCACTATATGCTAATTTTTTGAGAAGGACCTGTAGATATCACATAACATAGAATTATCAATCCTAGCACCAAAAGCCCTGCTACCACTAAGCAGGCTCGTTGGAGAAATCCTTTAAGTCCTCCAAGCCACCCTGAGAAGAAAGAGGTATCTACTCCTGCTTTGGCCTTTATTTCCTGAGCCAGATTTTTAATCTCTGTAAGGGCCACTATAGTTTTACCGTTGACTCCAGAATTCTGAGGAATATAAGTACAGCATTCTTCCCCTATCATCCCACAGACCCCACCTTTCTCAGCTAGAATCATGTCAATGGCCAGTCTATTTTGAAGAGTCATTCTTGTATTGGGGCCCAGTTCCTCAACTATACCCTGGAAAGCATCTTGACTAAAATTGATAAATCTTTGCTCGGTGTAGTATATATAATTTATCCAATCTACATTGTAATTGATCTGCACAGTTGGGATGAGAGAACGGAAACCCGCCAGGATCTGATTCTGAGCTTTGTATTCGTCTGGGACCCCCCTAGGAACACCTATGGGATCCATATAAACTTTGGGATCCTCAGCATAACCGGTGTGCAGCTGACCCAGACTCCTTCTCTTCCTGGATATCAGTGGAGCTATATTCTCGGATCCAGACTCTCTCTCACGTGTCTTTTAATGACTACCCAGTCTCCAGGCTGCAGGCTGTGACTCCCAGGATCCTGGTTCGGATCTGGAAGAGAACTGAAAACATTATCATGTACTTTCTTGAGTCTTTTATGCAAATCCCTTACATATGAGCTTAATACATGGTTACTCATCTCCAGTGCTTGGGGAAAGAAACATCCTAAACTAGGCACTTTGCCAAATAGTACTTCATACGGAGAAAGTCCAGTTCTCCTATTTGGAGTGTACTTTACTGAGTATAGGGCTAATGATAAACATTCAGGCCAAGATTTCCCTGTTTCAGCCATGGCCTTTTAGATTTTTAACTTCAATGTCCCATTTAGTCCTTCTACTTTTCCACTGCTTTGTGGATAATATGGGGTGTGGAAAACTTGTTAAATTCCCAGAGCTGTCAAGACTTCATTCATTATTTCACCTGTGAAATGTGTACCACTGTCACTTTCGATTACCTCTGGTACTCCATACCTGCACACCACCTCCACAAGCAGCTTCTTTGCGGTTGCCGCAGCCGTAGCCTTGGCAATCGGGAAAGCCTCCGGCCAACCTGAGAATAAATCAAAACACACCAACACTCCCATGACCCTGATTTTGGCAGCCGAATATAATCAATCTGCAGTCTCTGGAAAGAATAGAAGGGCCGAGGGGCGTGTTTGGGTGGTGTCTTGACTACCCTTCTCTGATTATGTGTAGCACATACCATGCATCCCTGGATCAAACCTTCTATACAGGTGGAAAAGCCTGGTGCCTCCCAATGCTTCTGCATCACGCTCATTACAGCAGTTTTGGACTGGTGGGTTGGCCCATGTAACATCTAGGCGACCGCAGGGTACAACGCCCTTGGAAGGCATCGACGCATCCCTCTTCCCCATACCCCAGTTGCTGCATTCAGACATGCACCTTCTTTTTTCCACTTTTCTACTTCCTCTTGGCGCACCTGAGCCTGCATCTGGGATAAGGCATCCTCCGACACAAAGGGATTTTTGGGAGCGCTTACCTGGTGCATCGTTACCCCTTGGAGTGGTCTACTGGCTGCTGTTTTTGCTGCTACATCGGCCATTTCGTTTCCTTTACTCACCTGATCAGTGCATCTTTTATGACTTTTATCTTTTAACTTTTATGACGACTACTTCTTTTGGTAATTGTAATGCATCAATTAACTGCTGGACTGCGTCAGCATTTTTAATGGGATGTCCTGCTGCCGTCAGGAATCCTCTAGATTTCCAAATTGGACCCAAATCATGAGCTATACCGAATGCGTATCTAGAATCTGTGTAGATGTTAACAATTCTACCTTCAGCTATCTTACATGCCTCGGTCAGAGCCTTAAGTTCAGCCTCCTGGGCCGACTGATATGGGAGCATTGGTTCTGCTTTGATTACTGCATTCAGGGAGACGATGGCATACCTGGTGTGGAAGGTACCTGAGTCATCTTGGTGGCGAGATCCATCTACAAAAGATTCAAAATCAACATTAAGTCTTTCAGTTTCAAACACTGTGGGTAGGCCTGCTGTTTCCTGTGCCATAAGCTGAACACAGTCATGAGGAATCTCCTCTCTTGGATCTTCTTTGTACAATACCGTACCTGACCTCCCCCTTAGATCCGAGAGAGGCAACAATGTGGCAGGATTAAGTGTGGTACATCTCTGCAAAGAAACATTTGGAGGCATTAAAAGTGCACATTGCAATTGAAGGTGACGTGCAGCTGAAAGATGTGCCGACTGCACCTGGTTCAGTATGATATATACATCATGAGGTGTAAGTGCTGTCAGTAGATGATCAAGAACGATGTCTGACGATTTGTGGAGCAATAGTCCTACAGCATGTACCGCCCGTACACAGGACGGGGCACCCCTAGCCACTGCATCTAGTCTTCCACTGAAACAGGCTACTGGCCTTTGATTGTCACTATGTAACTGAGTCAATACTCCTGCCGCGTGTCCCTGCTGTTCGTGGAGATACAGGGTGAATGGTAGTTCATAGTTGGGGGTTCCTAGCGCTGGAGCTGCCACAATCCTGTTTTTGAGGGAATAAAAACAATCTATACCTTCAGGAGTTAGTTTAAAAAGCACAATGGTGATACAGTCATAGAGAGGCTGCATGAGGATTGATACAGCATGTATCCACTGTCTGCAGTAGAAAATCAGTCCAAGAAATGTCCTAAGAGCGGCAACATTAACAGGAATAGGAAAATTCTGTACAGCTTCTTTGCGAGCGCTGGTCAGATATCGTTCCCCCCCGGTATAATGCAATGTCCCAAAAAGATAACTGAAGATTTACAAAATTGCAGTTTATCCTTTAACGCTTTACAACCAGCTTGGTACAGAAACAACATAAGTAATATTGTTGCAATACGACACTGTTTCCTGGAGGGGGCACAAATCAGTAAATCATCAACATATTATAAAAATAACATTGGCAAAATCAATAACTGTAAACTAAGCAGCATCCTGAGATATCTGGAACAAAAGTGTATGTATATATATATATATATATATATATATATATATATTGTACCAGCCAATACATAGAGGGTTAAATCTCGTAGCCGAAGGGGAAGCTGAAGTTGGAATTTGTACTGTCAAGACCACTGATAAGGAACCTTAGCTGCAGAGATGCCAAAGGTGGGGCTAGGTTTTAACTAAAACACCCCTTGTTACCAGTTTCTGTATCTGCTGAGCAATAGCCGTCTCTTGAGCTGAACTAAGAGGATACTGTCTCTGTTGGGGCAGAATTGCACCTGGCTTTAATTTGACCATGACTGGCTGCACCCTTAATCTGCCCACATCTGTTTTATCTGAAGCCCAGAAATCATGCGGTATCACACCTTCTAACATTGAAGGAAATTCATTTGTGTCCTCTGTACTAGCAACGTCTAGCGACATGATTTTACAAAGAGTGCTCGGCTTCAGTCCTGGTGTCATAGTGACAGTTCCATCAGGATGATACTCAATATGTGCTTGCAATTGTGACAACACATCACTTCCTGGTCCGTTCAAATTAACTTGCTGTACCTTCTATTCACATGCCTAGCCCTTCGATTCTTACGTACTGTGTCTATTCCAAAAACATATTCAACAAATTTGATTAAAAATCTGAAAACTGCTGCACTCTGGTTCCTGTGCGTCCTCACGAATACCCGACGGGAGGGGCTAGTCAAACCGCTGCGTAGTTTGTGTGTCCTCTCTCCCTCAGCCTGCAGTTTGCTTATCTGTAGAGTGACCTTGGTCTAAAGCAAAATACCATCTCACTGCTACCAGCACTTCCCCCTCCCTTATATCTTTGCTTGCTGTCACTGACTTCTGCATTCTCAGGTCCGTTCTTACAAATATAACACTTGTATATCTCATCTATCAATCTATTGTATCTAGCTTCATCTGCCAATTTTCCTTCTTCTGTTTTCTATCCCATATCTGACCAATCATAACAGTTTTTATACTTTGGGCGGGTGACAGAGATAAAATGTCCCTTTTCCCCTAAGTCTGGTGCGTTGATCCCTTGAAATCATTTCTATCACAGTTGAATATTTGATAGAAATCGAACTTAAAGATAACCACAGGGGTTGTAGTATTAACCCAGAAGTTAACCCCAAAGGTGGGCATGCTGGCACTACTGGAGATCAGGATGCAGCCCAAAAGGATATGTATATCAGGAACTTCATGACTGCTGACTAATCTTGTCCTTCTTGCAGTGGGGCGTGAATCCAGGTGCTCTTGCCCTCGAGCTTCGGGCAGTAGGGGTGGTCAGGATCACAGTGTAGGGACCCTCAAATCTGGGCTGGAGACAGTCTCTTCTCATAAATTTTTTTTTTTTATGTATACAAGGTCACCAGGCGAGAAATCGTGCACCGTGTCACCTGTAAATTCTGGGAGAGAAGCAGATACTGTAGAGTGGGTGTTAGTTAACTCTTTAGACAAAGCAATCACAAATTTTACTACTTTATCATTGGTTTCAAATAGCTCCTGGTGCCTAATTTTTCATCTCCTGGGAGGGCACCCACTGGGAACAGAGGTAGTGCAGTAGCTTCCGGATTAGGAACAGAGGCAGGGGCTGAAGGACCGAGCCCTGGGACAGGGCCTCAGCGACGGGGACTAAAACCTTTTCCGGCTGTCCGGGGGGTTGGTAGTAGGTGCCGGAAGGTGTCAGGAGGGGATATAGGGGGGATATAGGCCTGACTGGGTGGTTCCGGGTGTCCCAAGATGGCTGCTGGGTGTCCCACTGTTGGATATGGAAGGGGCATTGGGCTGGGCATTACACAAGGGGCGACCCGCCCCACAGACACAGCAGGTCTCCGCCCAGGCGGATTCTGTTCACCACATACACTACAAGTCCAACCTCCCTTTGTTCTGAGATCGGTGCCATTATAGGGCGGTGGCTGGGGCTTGAAACCGTGACATGCATGAGTGGTACGGCAGCCATTTTAGTTACATCAACAAGATCACATGCAGAGCATTTTATATATCCGAACAAAGGCTCAGCACCTTCTGAACCTCCTACATCATCTACTTCCTTCCAGTCCTCAATTTTTAAATCATTTGCTACTCTGAGATATGCCTGAGCTTGATATAGAAGTCTCTCATCACGTAACTCTCCCTTCTTCTGTGCTACATAATCCTTCCACACTGAAGGCTGAAGTCTGCCCGTAATAGGCAAATCCATCATCTTATATAAACTTCTCAAATTTGTAACAGCCTTCTTGCCCTCCCTCGACTTCATTAACTCACAGATTCCCACAGCACCACCCTCTAACTTGTAGGTCTTTCAGATTTAAACATACGCATCATGATTTAACAAAGTGCAATGGTCTGTCGCGACTCAGACCACCGATGCCGCTGGCAAGTCACCACCCGTCAACGTGGAGCCCTACTCAACACCCTGACAAGACAGAGAGTCCTCCTCAATTTATCTTTTCCCTAACCGTGAGTGATGACCTTACAGCACAGCTCACCGTAACACTTTACTCTGCGGCAGGTTATCTCCTTGTGAGATCCCTCCGTAACAGACAAAGAGCCCTACTCAATTTGTCACTGATAAGATAGAGAGCCCTACTCAATCTATCACTGATAAGACAGAGAGCCCTAAATCTGTCACTAATAAGACAAAGAGCCCTACTCAATTTGTCACTGATAAGATAGAGAGCCCTACTCAATCTATCACTAATAAGAAGACAGAGAGCCCTACTCAATCTGTCACTAATAAGATTATCATGTGCGTCTTTTACCCCACTCAACACTTCAAAAATCTAAAATTTGTCCCAACTTTATTCTAACAGTCACGGGAGGCAACTTATCTACATAAAGGTACCGTTACCGGAGGGGAGAAAAGTGGTGTTTTGACACAAGCACGTGCAGACATGCGACGTCACTCGGTCTCACTTGCTGGTTCGTGGCGTGGGATTGCCTTCGGTCTCACCACTCAACCGGTCACCCACCCAGACCCAAAAAGACAATACAGCTTAAGCCAACAATGACTGACACACAGGCAAGTGGGACGCATATAAAGTATATGATCCCAACTTACCGTGTTCAACGGAGGCTGCAGTCCTCACACTCAGTCACCGCGGGCACCACCGCAAAGTCCTCAGGACGGGTCCGGACGGGCGGCGATCCACTGCCCCACGTTGGGCGCCAATTGTCGAGGTCATAATGACAAACCACTCATCCTCCAGTCACTCCGAATTAGATTATGAGCATGTGATATCAGAATAAGAAAGAGTCAGACAATCAGGCTGGTTCAATCTTAGAGCATACTCTTAAAATGGTGCTAACAGGCGACCATCTCAGCAAGTTCTAAGCTTTATTTTCACATACATAAGATTATCTACCCAGGATGTCAGGGTGGAGTAAAAGGGTGGACGAGAGCAGGGAGGTAAGCTATAGATGTCCATATATGTACATGTCCAGCATCTGGCCATCTCTAATTGGTCCTTAGATCTTCTTCTAAGTCCTCCTTTCATCGTGTCATCCTTGAGTTTCATTTCCTGAGAATCGATTCCGTATATCACGTGGTTTCTCAGTTCCCCAAAGGTGGGGGCATTTTAGTGGATCCAGTTCAAGTTATTAGGTAGTTAATGTAGTACAGTGGTAGGACACAAGGTGGAGACAGACATTAGCTGATACTGACATCTTAGAATAAATTTCAATCTGATGAAGAGACCTGAGTAGTCTCGAAAGCTTGCAATTTGTTACCATCTTTTCAGTTAGCCATTAAAAGGTATCAACCACTGAGGACTCTCAAGTCTAAATATTTTTCAATCTGAATAATACTCATTTAAGGGAAACTTCGTGTTTCAGGAACAAAGAACAAATTAGTGGTAAACACATAAACATATAGAGATAGAAAAATATATTTTACCTTGACACCGTCTATAGAGAGTAGACGAGAGCCGTAGATGTGTGCATGTGCCGTCTATAGAGAGTAGACGACAGCCGTAGATGTGTGCATGTGCCATCTATAGAGAGCAGACGAGAGCCGTAGATGTGCGCATGTGCTGTCTACAGAGAGTAGACGAGAGCCGTAGATGTGCGCATGTGCCGTCTATAGAGAGCAGACGAGAGTCGTAGATGTGCGCATTTGCCGTCTATAGAGAGTAGACGAGAGCCGTAGATGTGCGCATGTACCGTCTATAGAGAGTAGATGAGAGCCGTAGATGTGCACATGTACCATCTATAGAGAGTAGATGAGAGCCGTAGATGAGCACATGTGCCGTCTATAGAGAGCAGACGAGAGTCGTAGATGTGCGCATGTGCCGTCTATAGAGAGCAGACGAGAGCCGTAGATGTGCGCATGTGCCGTCTATAGAGAGTAGATGAGAGCCGTAGATGTACGCATGTGCCGTCTATAGATAGTAGATGAGAGCCGTAGATGTGCGCATGTGCCGTCTATAGAGAGTAGATGAGAGCCGTAGATGTACGCATGTGCCGTCTATAGATAGTAGATGAGAGCCGTAGATGTACGCATGTGCCGTCTATAGAGAGTAGATGAGAGCCTTAGATGTACGCATGTGCCGTCTATAGAGAGTAGACGAGAGCCGTAGATGTGCGCATGTACCGTCTATAGAGTAGATGAGAGCCGTAGATGTGCGCATGTACCGTCTATAGAGAGTAGATGAGAGCCGTAGATGTGCGCATGTGCCGTCTATTGAGAGTAGATGAGAGCCGTAGATGTACGCATGTGCCATCTATAGAGAGTAGACGAGAGCCGTAGATGTGCGCATGTACCGTCTATAGAGAGTAGATGAGAGCCGTAGATGTGCGCATGTGCCGTCTATTGAGAGTAGATGAAAGCCGTAGATGTACGCATGTGCCGTCTATAGAGAGTAGATGAGAGCCGTAGATGTGCGCATGTGCCGTCTATAGAGAGTAGATGAGATCCGTAGATGTGCGCATGTACCGTCTATAGAGAACAGACAAGAGCCGTAGATGTGCGCATGTGCTGTCTATAGAGAGCAGACAAGAGCCGTAGATGTGCGCATGTGCCGTCTATAGAGAGCAGACGAGAGCCGTAGATGAGCACATGTGCCGTCTATAGAGAGCAGACGAGAGCCGTAGATGTGCGCATGTGCTGTCTATAGAGAGTAGACGAGAGCCGTAGATGTGCGCATGTGCCGTCTATAGAGAGTAGACGAGAGCCGTAGATGTGCGCATGTACCGTCTAGTAGATGAGAGCCGTAGATGTACGCATGTGCTGTCTATAGAGAGCAGACGAGAGCTGTAGATGTGCGCATGTGCCGTCTATAGAGAACAGACAAGAGCCGTAGATGTGCGCATGTGCTGTCTATAGAGAGCAGACGAGAGCCGTAGATGTGCGCATGTGCCGTCTATAGAGAGCAGACTAGAGCCGTAGATGTGCGCATGTGCCGTCTATAGAGAGTAGACGAGAGCCGTAGATGTGCGCATGTGCCGTCTATAGAGAGCAGACTAGAGCCGTAGATGTGCGCATGTGCCGTCTATAGAGAGTAGACGAGAGCCGTAGTTGTGCGCGTGTTTTAATCGTTGCCTCTCTGCCATTCTGCAGGAAGTTGGGGGACGGCCTGTTCCTTCAGTGCTGTAAGGAGGTGCGGAATTATATCCCAGGATCCAGTTTGAGACAATGATCATTGACAACTGCTGCATGCAGGTGAGAGCGTAACTTGGGGACCACTATTCCTCCACGCATCCCACCATCCCTCCACGCATCCCACCGTCCCTCCACGCATCCCACCGTCCCTCCACGCATCCCACCATCCCTCCACGCATCCCACCGTCCCTCAACGCATCCCATCGTCCCTCCACACGTCCTTCCACCCATCCCTCCACGCATCCCACACGTCTCTCCGGTGTGTGACAGGCTCTGAGCGTGGGCTCGGCCTCCGGTGTTTGGTGGGCAGCGGCGGCGGGTGGCTGGGGCTTACTTTGGCAGGAGGCTGTCTTGCGGTGTACAGTCACTCTCCTGCCTCTCCTTCCCGCAGCTGGTACAGAACCCTTACCAGTTTGATGTGCTCGTGATGCCAAACTTGTACGGTAACATCATTGACAACCTGGCGGCGGGGCTGGTCGGTGGAGCCGGCGTGGTCCCGGGAGAGAGTTACAGTGCAGAGCACGCCGTGTTTGAGACAGTAAGTCTGAGGTCTCGCCCCGTCCAGACGTTCTGTGACCTCGCCTTTATTGACACCATCCCCGCCTGTTACTTGCAGGGCGCCCGTCACCCTTTTGCCCAGGCTGTAGGCAGAAACATTGCCAACCCGACTGCCATGCTGCTGACCGCCACCAACATGCTGCGCCACCTCAAGTAAGTGACCTCTGTGTGCCGGGGATTATCGACCTTCACAGCCCGGACGACTCCTCGGTGTCACATCTCTTCTCTTCCAGCCTCGAGCATCACTCCAATCTGATCTCTGACGCCGTGAAGAAGGTGATAAAGCAGGGAAAGGTGAGGAGCGAGGCGGCGCATATGGCGTAACGGCACCTGACTCCATATAACGCGGAGTACTGACTCCTCCCTACAAGCACCCCCACAATGCACTGCACTAACTCTGCCCTGCCGCCGAGCCCTATAATGCACTGACTCCTCCCTACAGCTCAGCCCCATAATGCACTGCACTGACTCCTCCCTACAGCTCAGCCCCATAATGCACTGCACTGACTCCTCCCTATAGCTCAACCCCATAATTCACTGCACTGACTCCTCCCTACAGCTCAGCCCCCATAATGCACTACACGGACTCCTCCATACAGCTCAGTGCCCATAATGCACTGCACTGACTCCTCCCTACTGCTCAGCCCCCATAATGCACTGCACTGACTCCACCCTACAGCTAAGCCCCTATAATGCACTGCACTGACTCCACCTTACAGCTCAGCCCCATAATGCACTGCACTGACTCCACCTTACAGCTCAGCCCGATAATGCACTTCCTCCTCCCTACAGCTCAGCCCCATAATGCACTGCACTGACTCCTCCCTACAGCTCAGCCCCATTGTCATGAAAAGGGGGGGTGACCTTTGGCCGCACACGGCTATCACATGCACAAGCAAGCTATTCTTGACCTATCAATTTACCTCAGGGGCTTATTCTAGTTATCCCACTGCTCACATCTCTCTGGCGCCCTCCTTACCCTCAGGTCAGTCAGGGAACTGTACATAGAATATTTAGTCGCCGGACGGGCCACTTGTTGTGCACTGGCTATTAGGCACGCTGCAGAGAGGGAATTATAACTAGTCCTAGCCGCAGCCAGGCAAGAGGTTATGAAACCTGTTCCGTCACTGCCAGCGGTGCCCAACTAGCCCAGAACACACTTCGCTGCCACCAGCTCCGATTTCTTAATTAATAATCATTAAATAAAGGGGGTCCGAAGCCAACCCAAATTAGTAGCGTAATTCACTTCAGGCACATGCAAATTCGTTATAGAGCATAGAGACGAACTAATAATTTTATATTTTACTCCAAAAAGGTAGGCAGTGTTTACAGAAGGTATAAAAAGATTTCACAATATGAGACAAAGTATGTACAAAGCAATTACAAAATAAAAGGAGGATTAAAGCAGAAATACATGTTGCTTAGTTCATTCCAGGCTAACCATGCTGGCGGGGAAGGGCCATACATCAAAATGCATCAGAGGGTCTTGGTGCAACAGCTTCCCAGGCAGCAACTGAGGGCCGGGCTGACTGACAGTAACTTCTACTTGTAGGCTGTGACATCAGTAAAGGGTTGAGTTACCACCGCTCTCCCCTTTTCTCAGAGTTACAGATTTGCTAACAAAACTTATAATTATCTTAACTTGGCTGGAGAACCTAGCAGAATAACGGCAGAACCATCATTCATCATATCTTGGACTTAGCTTCCTAGCGACACTAAACCCGGACTGTCTATTCCGCTCGGTTTGGGGGAATCCAGTTCTTGGATTCTGCTGGCGCTATACCTTAGAAAAAGGCGCTGTAGTGTCGCTTCCGAAGTGCCGGTCCCAGATATGTAATTTTCACATTCCTCACATTAACCAGGTGTCGAGTTATGGCTTTCTTTAATATCTCCCATAACATATAGGCAAGTACAGGGTAAAGACAAAAGACTTTCATTAGGGAGGAGGGAAGAGGACGGTGTGAGAGGAGTGTAGTGTTACAGGCTGTGAGTGAAGGAGCTA
>JARQOD010009693.1:0-30373 GCA_033576555.1 Oophaga sylvatica
ACAACTAAGGTAGCCGTGGATCGTTCCTACGTTGATCCTAGACGCCTCGTCACAGCATGAGAGATAACTACACCTAAAGGCAAAAAGATGAAAGCTATCTGCCTCGGAGCAGATCCCCAAAGAAAATAGGAAGCCCCCAAACATATAATGGCGGTTAGACAAGATGAAAATACAAACATAGGCAGAAAATAGACTGAGCAAACGCTGGGGCCACAAGCTGACTAAATAGGATAGGACAGGAGAGATTACTTCTGCAACCAGAAAACCCTACAAAAATCCAACAATTCTGATTACAAAAATACTGAGATCGCACGATCTCACACCCGCTAAATCAGATCTCAGTGTGAACAAAAACCAAGCCGCAGCCGCTGAAAAAACAGGAAAAAGCAAATGAGCAAATAAGAGTGGATGCAGATAAACTATGAGGAGCTCAGGCCCCAGGAGGGGACCTGGCTGACCTCCACAAAAGTGCAGAAAACAATGCAAAAAGCAAGCACAAAAAGAAAAGCAAAAAATATCTTATCTGAAAGCAGGAGAATAGGCAAGACTCAGCAAACTTCCAAATGAACCAGGAACCACATTGAGACAAGAACAATTGATCACCGGCAAACATCATGGGAGGGAACCTCCCTTATATCAGACCAGTCAGTGAACCCGATTGCCACTCCTCGCTGAAAGGTTCAGTACTGTCTGTAACCACCAGAGGGTGCCTCTGCTCAGAAACCATCTCTAGCACATTCATAACAGTACCCCCCCCTTGAGGAGGGGTCACCGAACCCTCACTTGTGCAATCAAGCGATCAGGATGAGCTCGGTGATAGCACGGATCAGTCTCCTATCATGGATGTCCGAAGCAAACACCCAAGAATTGTCCTCCTGACCATAACCTCTCCACTTAACCAAATACTGGAGTTTCTGTCTAGAAAAACGAGAATCCAATATTTCTCAACCACATACTCCAGATTGCCCTCAACCAAAACAGGGTCAGGATGCGCAGCCATAGGAAACCACTGGCTCGACAAACCTCTTCAATAAGGACTTGTGGAACACGTTATGGATCTTAAATGTCCCTGGAAGAAGCAAACGGAAGAAACAGGATTAAGAATCTCCATGATCTTATAAAGTCCAATGAACCTGGCTTAAACTTTGGAGATGCAACCTCATAGGGATATTTCTTGAGGACAACAACCAAGTCCCCCACTTTAAACCGAGGACCATCAGTCCTATGCCGGTTGGCAAACCTTTGGGCCTCTCCTGAGAGAGGACAACCTCTCCACTACCTGGTCCCATATCTGCTGCATACGCTCCACAACAGAGTCAACACCCGGACAGACAGAAGCCTCCGTCCTGTCCGAAGAAAATCGAGGGTGAAACCCAAAATTGCAGAAAAATGGAGAATCAAGGTGGCAGAGCTAGCCCTATTATTAAGAGCAAATCAGCCAAAGGCAAAAAAGAGACCCAGTCATCTTGATCAGCAGACACAAACATCTCAATAAGTCTCAAGGTATGGTTTGTTCTCTGGTTTTCCATTGGTCTGAGGATGAAAAGCAGAGGAGAAAGATAATTGAACACCAAGTTTAGAACAAAAAGTCCTCCAAAATCTGGAAACAAACTGGATTCCTCTGTCAGACACAATGTTCTCGGAATGCCTGTAACCGAACCACGTGCTGTAGGAACAAAGGCACCAATTCGGAGGAGGAAGGCAACTTAGGTAATTGTCACAAGATGTATCATCTTGGAAAACCTATCACAGATTACCCAGATAACGGTCATTCTCTGAGAAACAGGGAGGTCGGAAATAAAATCCATAGAGATATGGGTCCATGGCCTCTTGGGCACAGGAATGGCATTAACAAACCACTAGAGCGAGAGCAAGGTTTGGAGCGAGAGCAAGTCCCAGGACTGCACAAATTCCCTGACGTCACGAGACAAAGTAGGCCACCAAAAGGACCGACTCACCAAGTCTCTGGTACAAAAATCCCGGGATGACCGCCAACGCGGAACAATGAATTAGACATCACACTCTTTTCCACTGGTCTGGGACAAACAATTTCCAATAGGGCAGCGCTCGGTTTATCCTCCTGACACCCTTCCAAGCCAGTCTCAAATTGGGCGAGATGGCGAAAGAACTACACCCTCTTTCAAAATAACAGAGGATCAGATAACTCAGGAGAGTCCGCAAGAAACTCCTCGAAGGGCATCCGCCTTAACATTCTTAGTGCCAGGAAGAAAGAAACCACAAAATTAAAACGTGTGAAAAACAAGGCCCACCTGGCCTGTCTAGGATTAAGTCGCTTGGCTGATTCGAGATAAACCAGATTCTTATGGTCCGTGAGGACCACCACCTGATGTTTGGCTCCTCCAGCCAATGTCTCCACTCTTCAAAGGCCCACTTCATGGCCAATAACTCCCGATTACCCACGTCATAATTACGTTCAGTTGGAGAAAATTTTCAGAGAAAAAGGCACAAGGGTTACTCTTAGAGGTCTCTGGATCTCTTTGGGACAAAACGGCACCTGCCCCAATTTCAGAGGCATCAACCTCCACCTGAAATGGTAGAGAAACATCAGGCTGCCGATAGAACAGGAGCAGAAGTGAATCTCTGCTTAAGTTCCTGAAATGTAGAGACTGCCTCAGGAGGCCAATTCACCACATCAGAACCCTTTTTGGTCAAATCAGTCAATGGTTTAACAATACGAGAAATTACCAATAAATTTACGATAAAAATTGGCAAAACCCAAAAATCTCTGAAGAGCCTTTAATGAAGTAGGTTGGACCCAATCACAGATGGCTGAACCTTGACCGGTCATTTCAATAACAGACGGAGACAAAATGAATCCCAGAATGAGACCTTCTGTACGCCAAAAAGATATTTGATTCCTTCACATACAGTGCATTCTCTCTCAAAATCTGGAACACAGTCCGAACATGTTTCACATGAGAGTCCCAGTCATTGGAAAAAATCAAGATAACATCCAAATAAACAATCAGAAATTTATCCACAAAATCCCTGAAAATATCATTTATGAAGGATTGGAAGACGGAAGGAGCATTAGTGAGCCCAAAGGGCATCACTAGTACTCAAAATGCCCCTCTGGGGTATTAAACGCCGTCTTCCATTCATCCCCGTGCTTAATGCGAATAAGGTTATACGCCCCCCTGAGGTCAAGCTTGGTAAACCAATAGCACTTTTCACCCTGGAAAACAGGTCAGAAATCAAGGGTAACGGATATTGATATTCACAGTGATATTATTCAAGAGACGATAATCAATACACGGCCTAATGAACATCCTTTTTGGCCACAAAGAAAAAACCGGCACCCAAGGTGAAGAGGATGGTCTGATATGACCCTTCTCCAATGACTCCTTGATATAAGACGCATAGCATCATGTTCAGGTACAGACAAGTTAAAAAGGCGACCTTTAGGAAATTTACTACCAGGCACTAATTCAATAGCGCAGTCTAGCTCCTATGGGGGGCAAGGATGCAGATTTACTTTCCTAAATACATCAGAAAAATCAGTCAAAAAGTCAGGAACATCCTGAGCTTGGGGAGGCAGAAAAAACAGGAGTGTTGGCATTAACACATTGGCAGCCCCAACTGGTCACAGACACAGATTTCCAATCCAAAACAGGATTATGAGACTGTAACCAAGGGAAACCTAGTACAATAATGTCATGCAGATTATACAGCACCAGAAATTTGCAACTCTCCTGATGATCAGGTTCAACCCTCATTATCACCTGAGTAGAAAACTGGGTTTATTCTCGCCAAAGGGGTGAATCAATGCCCAGAGGGGAATAGACTTCCGCAGGGGTATCAGGGAAACCACAACGTTTGGCAAATCAAAATCCATCAGGTTAATAGCTGCTCCTGAATCAACAAAAGCCTGAGCAGAAAATGTGGACAGGGAGCAAATCAGGGTAACAGTCAACAGAAATTTAGTCTGAACACTACCCAAGACATACTGAGCGTGCAAAACGTCTTCCCCGCTTAGGAGACTGAAATAGCATGGAGGCATCACCACAGTAGAAACATAACCCATTGCGTTTTCGAAACTCATGACGCTGTGCCCCAGAAGCCACTCTATCACACTGCATGGGTTCAGAAGCTGGTTCACAAGGCAACACCATCTCACACATACCTCTGCACTCACGCAAACGTCTGTCAATTTGATTAGCAATGACATAGAATCATTGAGACCAGAGGGAGCAGGAAATCCCACCATAACATCCTTTACATTATCTGACAGCCCTTTACGAAAAAGGGCTGCCAAAGCATCATCTGTCATGGGTGCATCGCCATGAAGATCGTCGCGATTGCACATTCTGACTTCTCACAGCTGAGCTGCTGTTTCTTTGTTTTTTGGTAATGGAGAGTTAATTTTTCCTAGCTCTTTGCTAAGGCTAGGTGCAGCCTCGCCCGGCTGCTTTTGATTATGTTCTAATTAGTTTCCTTTATATTTCTGCCAGTCTGGGTGTTAGACGCCGGTGAAAGCATTCATGTAGTTTAGCAGACTGGATCGGTTCTGAGAATATTAAGCTAAGAGTTCCTTAGTTGTTTTTACTCTTACGCTTATAGTTTTTCTCTGAGACCTTAGGTGTTCCTACTGTGTGTGAGTGTTGTATGTAAGACTTTATTTACTTTATTTCTTGTCTTTCTTGTATGTCTTTCTGTTCATTAACCGTTACCTGTTCATTCCCTTTGGTGGTATTCAGGGTCCTTCTTAGGACTAGAATACAGTTGGCAGGATTGATAGGAGACAGGGTTTACGCTGGTGGCCTGGACCTCTGTACCTTTAACAGTACCTCCAGGTTGAGGGATTAGTTAGGACCCCAGTTTAGGGTCAGCTTAGACCCCGGTCACCCTCTAGCCGGAGACAGCGTATAACGGATTCCGTTTTGACCCATCTGGACATTCTGTCAGGTAAATCTATGTTATCATATATCTATGCGCATGTTATATAGTATGTTGCCCTTTTGATATAGATTACTGACATCACATATATATATCTGCTATACAGCGTGACATTTTCACCGGCCCAAACTAAAGATTCTCCCCAGCTGTCATGGATCCAGTAGCCCAGCTGGCCCGGCAGTTGCAGGGGTTGTCCATGGAATTTGCAGACATTAAGTCCAAGGTTTTGTCCCTCCCGGAGCAAACCAGATCTGAACCTAAGGTTGCTCTCCCGGACAGGTTCACTGGTGGGCGGGACAAATTTTTTACTTTCCGGGAGGCATGTAAATTGTACTTTCGGCTGCGGCCTCGGTCATCTGGGAGTGAAGAGCAGAGGGTGGGAATTGTTATCTCGCTCTTACAAGGGGACCCTCAATCTTGGGCGTTCTCTATTCCTCCAGGCTCCCCAGATCTCCAGTCAGTGGATCGATTTTTTACTGCCCTGGGTCTGGTATATGATGATCCGGATCGAGTCTCCCTTGCTGAAACAAGGTTACGTAAAATACGGCAAGGAAATCGTCCAGCGGAGGAATATTCTTCTGAGTTCCGTAGATGGGCAACAGATACTCAGTGGAATGACCCAGCTCTTAGGAGCCAGTTTTGTCAAGGGTTGTCTGACAAATTAAAAGATGTGTTGGCTCAGTATGATTCTCCTCCATCACTGGAGGCTGCTATGGCCCTCGCTATTCGCATTGATAGACGACTTCGGGGAAGACGCGAGGTAACTCCGCCCCCATGATGACTCCACCTACTACTAAAGTCCCTTATACTGAGGTTCCCCTGGTCTGTTCTGAGGAACCCATGCAGTTGGGAGGGACATCATTTTGTAGGAGGGAATCGGCGGTGCGCCGCAAGACTAGAAGGTGTTTCTTTTGCGGGAGAGAGGGACATTTTGTTGGGGGTGTCCATCCCGGACCTCTTTGAGCCAAGGAGTTAACCTGGGAGTGTGTATTTCGTCCCCAAATCCCTCTCAGTTTCTCGTGCCTGCGGAGGTGGTGATTGGTACTAGAACTGAGAGGATTTCTGTTTTTCTTGATAGTGGGTCCGGGGCTAATTTGGTGGACGCTCGGTTTGCCCAGGTGCATGGTATGCAACTGAGTGTATTGGCCAAACCGGTCCCTATACTCTCTATTGATTCTAGACCTCTTGGTCAAGGTAGCTTGGTACAAGCTGTTCATAACATAGATCTTCGAGTAGGGGCAATACATAAAGAGCAATTGTCTTGTTATGTGTTGGAGGGTCTACCTACTCCTATTGTGTTGGGACTTCCTTGGTTGGCTAAACATAACCCAGTGATTGATTGGCAATCCAGAAAGATAAGCCCAGTGGGGTGAATTTTGCAAGAATAACTGCATGAGCACGGTCATCGGTGCGGTTGTGCCTAGGACTTTGCCCTCCTTTTCTGGAGGACTTTGGGGAGATGTTCTCAGAGGAGGGTGTAAAGAGTTCCTCTCATCGCGCATATGACTGCTCAATAAAGTTGCTTCCTGATGCCTTATCTCGTACTTTCCCAAGGGCCGGGAAGACGGATGATCCGGTTCCTATTCCTCGGAGGGAGTTGTGTGTCGGCTGTATGCTCTGAGCTTGAGGGGAGGTATTGGGGGCTCAGGGGGACGCCCCTGTGGGACTTCCAGGGAGACTGATAGTTCCAGATCGCTTAAGACTGAAGGTTACGGGAACCTTACAAACGGATGGCTGATAGGAGGAGAGTTTCTGGTCTAGATCTGAAGGTGAACGATCTGGTTTGGTTGTCTACCAGGAATATAAACGTTAAAGTTTCCTCCTGGAGGTTGGGTCCCAGATTCATCGGGCCGTACAGGATCAGTTCCATAATTAATCCTGTGGCATTTCGTCTGGACCTCCCTCCTACGTTTAAAATCATAATGTGTTTCACAAGTCATTACTTAAAAAGTATGTGGCACCAGTCATACCGTCACCTCTACCTCCGCCTTCAGTGGTGGTCAATGATAACGTGGAATTCATGGTCGAAAATCATTGACTCAGTCCAGTCGCCGATCCTTCAGTACTTAGTTCAGTGGAGGGGTATGGTCCTGAGGAGGGACGTGGGTCCTGCGTCTGATGTTAAGCAGATCGATTGGTTCGGACCTTTCACACAACTCACCCGGACAGACCTGGTCATGAGGGTCCGGAGGCCCCTCGTAGAAGGGGGGGTACTGTCATGGGTGCATCGCCACTGAAGATCGTCGCGATTGCACATTCTGACTTCTCACAGCTGAGCTGCTGTTTCTTTGTTTTTTGGTAATGAGAGAGTTAATTTTTCCTAGCTCTTTGCTAAGGCTAGGTGCAGCCTCGCCCGGCTGCTTTTGATTATGTTCTAATTAGTTTCCTTTATATTTCTGCCAGTCTGGGTGTTAGACGCCGGTGAAAGCATTCATGTAGTTTAGCAGACTGGATCGGTTCTGAGAATATTTAAGCTAAGAGTTCCTTAGTTGTTTTTACTCTTACAGCTTATAGTTTTTTCTCTGAGACCTTAGGTGTTCCTACTGTGTGTGAGTGTTGTATGTAAGACTTTATTTACTTTATTTCTTGTCTTTGTTGTATGTCTTTCTGTTCATTAACCGTTACCTGTTCATTCCCTTTGGTGGTATTCAGGGTCCTTCTTAGGACTAGAATACAGTTGGCAGGGATTGATAGGAGACAGGGTTTACGCTGGTGGCCTGGACCTCTGTACCTTTAACAGTACCTCCAGGTTGAGGGATTAGTTAGGACCCCAGTTTAGGGTCAGCTTAGACCCCGGTCACCCTCTAGCCGGAGACAGCGTATAACGGATTCCGTTTTGACCCTCTGGACATTCTGTCAGGTAAATCTATGTTATCATATATCTATGCGCATGTTATATAGTATGTTGCCCTTTTGATATAGATTACTGACATCACATATATATATCTGCTATACAGCGTGACATCATCATTCCATTTGATCAGGACTGCCCACTTTCAGAATTCTGACAGTACAACTCAGCGTCTTCAAGACCCTGATTTAATGCCAACAAGGTTTTTTCAGCTTGATCAGTGACATTAGGTTCATCGTACAATAACCCCAGAGCCAGAAAAAATGCATCAATATCATTCAAACAAGGATCCCCAGGTGTCAGGGAAAAAGCCCAATCCTGAGTATCGCCGCGCAGAAGAGAGATGACAATTTGAACCTGCTGTGCTGCGTTACCTGAGGACTTAGGCTTTAAGGCAAAAAAACAACTTACAGTTATTTTTGAAATTCAGAAATTTAGCCCGATCCCCCAAAAACAAATCTGGCATGGGAATCCTAGGTTCCACAACAGGCAACCCAGCAAGATAGGTAGCAATACTCCGAACCTCAGTGGCAAGCTGATCCACACGGACAGACAACTGTGCAAACTCCATTGAGAGAAAAAAAAAATCCTCCTCAGCACCCAGAGAGAAAGAGGGAAAAAATGCAACAGATAGAAAAAAAAAAAAAAAAAAAAAAAATAAATCTCTGACAACTCTGACATCTTTTTCTTTCCACACTATTTTTCCCTTCTGTGAGTACCATATAATTTTCAGTTATGGCCGGTGATACTGTTATGTTTCGGTAGCTGAGGAGGACAGCAACAACAGCAGGGCAGCCAAACACCTGAGATGTTGGTAACTGATGAGTTGCAGATTCCTAAACTAACGACACAACTAGAGGTAGCCGTGGAGCGTTCCTACGTTGATCCTAGACGCCTCGTCACAGCCTGAGAGATAACTACACCTAAAGGCAGAAAGATGAAAGCTATATGCCCCAGAACAGATCCCCAAAGAAAATAGGAAGCCCCCAAACATATAATGGCGGTTAGACAAGATGAAAATGCAAACATAGGCAGAAAATAGACTGAGCAAACCCTGGGGCCACAAGCTGACTAAATAGGATAGGACAGGAGAGATTACTTTCTGCAACCCAGAAAACCCTACAAAAATCCAACAATTCTGATTACAAAAACACTGAGATCACACGATCTCGCCACCTGCTAAATCAGATCTCAGTGTGAACAAAAACCAAGCCGCAGACATTGAAAAAACAGGAAAAAGCAAATGAGCAAATAACAGTGGCTACAGATAAACTGTGAGGAGCTCAGGCCCCAGGAGGGGACCTGGCTGACCTCCACAAAAGTGCAGAAAACAATGCAAAAAGCAAGCACAAAAAGAAAAGCAAAGAATATCTTATCTGAAAGCAGGAGATGCAGGCAAGACTCCAGCAAACTTCCAAATGAACCAGGAACCACAATTGAGACAAGAACAATTGATCACCGGCAACCATCATGGGAGGGAACCTCCCTTTTATCAGACCAGTCAGTGAACCCAGATTACCACTTCTCGCTGAAAGGTTCAGTACTGTCTGTAACTACCAGAGGGAGCCTCTGCTCAGAAACCATCTCTAGCACATTCATAACACTTTGTACTGATGTCCCACCTATATGTGCCGTGGTGATCCGTTGGTACCTTGGAGTACTCTGGGTGATACCCTTCTGGAAGGTGTGGAATCGGGAGCCTTGCATAGTCATGTTTGATTTATGTACTGTGTGTCTTCACTTATTTACTTTAGTAAACTTTACTTCCCTATACCTGAAGTTGTGCAGTGTAATCAAGTTCTACGTGTCTCCTCCTTGTCCACATGCTCAGCTGCCACAGAACCCCGGTCTCTGCCCTTCGCTAGTTTGGGTAGGCCCGGGTCCCCCCCTGTGGTATGGAGGGTCCATATTGCGTCCCCTGGGGACGCCCGCCCCACGCCATGGTGGTCCATCAGCGTGGAGGCGATTATGGGCTGGGCCGCTTCTCGGCGGCTACAGCCAATCGTGACACCCTATATGTGGGAAAAAACTACTGTATGGGCACACGTCGGGGCACGGAAGGGAAGTAGTGATGTTTTGCATTGCAGACTTTGATGGAATGGTCTGGGGGCGTCATGTCGCGTATGGAGAGCCCTGATGTGCATAAACAGTGGAACCCTCCAAAAGTGACCCCATTTTGGAAACTAGACCCCCAAAGAAACTTATATAGATGTATGGTGAGAATTTGAACCCCCAAGTGCTTCACAGAAGTTTATAACGTAGAGCCATAAAAATAAAAAATCATATTTTTTTCCACAAAAATGATATTTTCGCCCCTCATTTTTAATTTTCCCAAGGGTAACAGAAGAAATTGGACCCCTAGACTTATTGTGCAATTTGTCCTGAGTATGCTGATACCCCATATGTGGGGTAAACTACTGTTTGGGCGAATGGCAGAGCTCAGAAGGGAAGGAGCAGCGTTTGACTTTTTCAACGCTGAATTAGCTGGAATTGAGATCAGACGCCATGTCACGTTTGGAGAGACCATGATGTGCCTAAACAGTGGACTCCCTCCAATTCTAACTCCAACCCTAGCCCCAACACACCCCTAAATCTAATCCCAACCCTAACCATAACCCTAACCACAAACCTAACCCTAACACACCCTAACCCTAATCCCAACCCTAACCTTAATTTTAACTTTAGCCCCAATTCTAACCGTAACTTTAGCCCCAGCCCTAACCCTAACCCTATTGGGAAAATGGAAATAAATACATTTTTTAAATTTTATTATTTTTCCCTAACTAAGGGGGTGATAAAGGGGGGTTTGATTTACTATTTATATCGGGTTTTTATGATTGGCAGCTGTCACATGCTAAAAGATGCTTTTTATTGCAAAAAATAGTTTTTGCATCATCACATTTTGAGAGCTATAATTTTTTCTTATTTTGGCCCACAGAGTCATGTGAGGTCTTATTTTTTGTGGGATGAGATGACGTTTTTATTGGTACCATTTTCGGGCTCATGACTAGTGTTGAGCATTCCGATACTGCAATATCGGGTATCGGCCGATATTCGCGGTATCGGAGTTCCGATACTGAGTTCCGATACTTTTAGGATATCGAATACCGGAATCAGAAGTTCCCATAATGCAATGAGCCAGTCTGATTTTATTTTGCCAATGAGGAATCCTAAGAAGTGTGGACACATCCTGTTATGCATTTTAGGCTTCGGGCATGTTAACTAATGGCATGGCTGTGATTGGCTGCTGAAATGATGTCATGATGCACTATAAAAGCCGCCGCCGCATTTTGGGTTCTGTCTGCTGTGAATTTACTTAGGGACAGGAATCTGCTGTTCTGACTCTGAGTGACAGTTTGAGCTAGCGATTTGCTTTATTGTGCTTTACTCAGGCTACTTTAGCAACCGCTGTGTGAGAAGCTTTCTTTTGCCTTGCAGCGCTGTTCACGGCTGTCAGCGAGGTCTCTGTGTGTGAGTGCAGCTCACGCTGTAGTGTGTTCTGCAGCCACCTCCGTTTGTAGTATGCTCAGCGTGCTTCACTGCTTCATACATTGTCCTTTTTTGCATTAGTGCACTGCTGCTCATTTTTCCACATTTCTCCTATTAGTGTGGTTCCATCCGTATCCAGCTAGATAATTTGAAACCACTACATAGGAGTAGATAGAGGAGCTTTTTTGCAGCCTTTCAGCGCTGTTCACGGCTGTCTGCGAGGTCTCTGTGTGGTGTGCAGCTCACGCTGTAGTGTGTTCTGCATACAGTCATGGCCAAAAGTTTTGAGAATGACACAAACATTAATTTTTACAAAGTCTACTGCTTCACTTTTGTAATGGCAATTTGCACATACTCCAGAATGTTAAAAAGAGTGATCAGCTTAACAGCAATTACTTGCAAAGTCAATATTTGGCTAGAAAATGAACTTTATCCCCAAAAACACATTTCAACATCATTGCAGCCCTGCCTTAAAAGGACCAGCTAACCTCTTTTCAGTGATTGCTGTTGTGAATGGACTTGAAATGAGTTCTGAGCAGAGGCTCACTCTGGTGGTTACAAGCGGTACTGGACTGTCCAGTGAAGATTGTGAGGAGTGGGAATCAGGTGTTACTGACTGGTCTTATATAAGGGAGTCGCCTTCCCATCAGGGTTGCCGGTGATCAATTGCTCTGGTCTCAATCCTTGAGTCCTGTTTCCTTTGTAGCCTGCTGTGTCGTGTCTGCATCTCCTGCTAACAGATAAGACATTTTCTTCTTTTTGTTTTTGTGCTTGATTTTTGCATTTTGTCCTGCTCTTCTGTGGGGGCCTTCAGGGTCCCCTCCGGGGGCTTTTGCCCTCTCAGTTTAGTTCAGCCACTGATGTTTGTACTTTTGCTTTTTCCAGTTTTTTCAGTGGCTGCTGTTTTGATTTTGTTACACCAGAGAACTAATTTAGGTGGTAGAGGTCGTGTGATCTCAGGTGATTTTGAAATTAGTAGAGTTGGTGCTTTTCAGGGTTTTTTGGGATTGCAGTAAGTGCCCTTCCTATCCTTTTCTATTTAGGTAGTTTGGGCCCCAACGTTTGCTCATACTATTTTCTGTCTGTGTCAGTATTTCATCTTGTCTAACCGCCATTACATGTTTGGGGGCTTTCTATGTTTTTTGGGGATCTGCTCCGGGGCAGATAGCTTTCCTCTTTCTATCTTTAGGTGTAGTTAGTTTCTCAGGCTGTGACGAGGCGTCTAGGACCAACGTAGGAACGCTCCACGGCTGCCTCTAGTTGTGGTGGTTAGTCAGGGTACTGCAATCTCATAGATTCCAACTTCTCTGGTGTATTGCCTTTTTTACCTGCACTCCTCAGCTACCGAAACATAACAGTATCACCGGCCTAAAAATTGAAAATTGTATGGTACTCACAGAAGGGAAAAAATATTGTGAAAGAAAAAAGGTTGTCAGAGTTGTCAGAGATATTTTTCTGTTTGTTGCATGTTTTTTTTCCCTCTGTATCTCTGGTGCTGGGGAGGATTTTTTTTTCTCTCAATGGAGTTTGCACAGTTGTCTGGCCGTGTGGATCAGCTTGCCACTGAGGTTCGGAGTATTGCTGCCTATCTTGCTAGGTTGCCTGTTGTGGAACCTAGGATTCCCATGCCAGATTTGTTTTTAGGGGATCGAGCTAAGTTTCAGAATTTCAAAAATAATTGTAAATTGTTTTTTGCCTTAAAATCTAAGTCCTCAGGGAATGCAGCGCAGCAGGTTCAAATTGTCATCTCTCTCCTGCGCGGCGATCCTCAGGATTGGGCTTTTTCCCTGACACCTCGGGATCCTGTTTTGAGTGATGTTGATGCATTTTTTCAGGCTTTGGGGTTATTGTACGATGAGCATAATGTCACTGATCAAGCTGAAAAAGCCTTGTTGGCATTAAATCAGGGTCTTGATGACGCTGAGTTATACTGTCAGAGATTCCGTAGGTGGGCAGTCCTGACCAAGTGGAATGACGACGCTTTGGCGGCCCTTTTTCGGAAGGGTCTGTCAGATAATGTAAAGGATGTTATGGTGGGATTCTCTGTCCCCTCTGGTCTTAATGATTCTATGTCATTAGCGATTCAAATTGACAGACGTTTGCGTGAGCGGAGAAGTATGCGTGGAATGGTGTTGCCTTGTGAACCTGCTTCTGAACTCATGCAGTGTGATAGAGTGGTGTCTGGGCACAGCGTCATGAGTTTCGAAAGCGCAATGGGTTATGTTTCTACTGTGGTGATGCCTCTCATGCTATTTCAGTCTGCCCTAAGCGGGGAAGACGTTTTTGCACGCTCAGTTGTCTTGGGTAGTGTTCAGACTAAGTTTTTATTACCTATCACTCTGATATGCTCTCTGTCCTCATTTTCTGCTCAGGCTTTCGTTGATTCTGGAGCAGCTATTAACCTGATGGATTATGATTTTGCTAAAAGTTGTGGTTTCCCTTGATACCCCTACAGAAGTCAATTCCCTACTGGGGATCGATTCTAACCCTTTGGCTGAGAATAAACCTCAGTTCTCTACTCAGGTGATAATGAGGGTTGAACCTGATCATCAGGAGTGCTGTAAATTTTTGGTTCTGTATAATCTGCATGATATTATCGTACTGGGCTTCCCTTGGTTGCAGTCTCATAATCCAGTTTTGGTTTGGAAATCTGTGTCTGTAACCAGTTGGGGCTGCCAATGTGTTAATACCAACACTCCTGTTTTTTCTGCCTCCCCCCAGGCTCAGGATGTTCCTGACTTTTTGATTGATTTTTCTGATGTGTTTAGCGAAAGTAAATCTGCATCCTTGCCTCCCCATAGGAGCTATGACTGCGCTATTGAATTAGTGCCTGGTAGTAAATTCCCTAAAGGTCGCCTTTTAACTTGTCTGTACCTGAACATGACGCTATGCGGTCTTATATCAAGGAATATTAGAGAAGGGTCATATCAGACCATCCTCTTCACCCTTAGGTGCCGGTTTTTTCTTTGTGGCCAAAAAGGATGGTTCATTAAGGCCGTGTATTGATTATCGTCTTTTGAACAATATTACTGTAAAATATCAATACCTGTTACCTTTGATTTCTGACCTGTTTTCCAGGGTGAAAAACGCTACTTGGTTTACCAAGCTTGACCTCAGGGGAGCATATAACCT
This sequence comes from Oophaga sylvatica, assembly GCA_033576555.1. Classification (NCBI taxonomy): domain Eukaryota; kingdom Metazoa; phylum Chordata; class Amphibia; order Anura; family Dendrobatidae; genus Oophaga; species Oophaga sylvatica. Next base: position 14,390 of record JARQOD010009693.1, read on the forward strand.
TATTCGCATTAAGCACGGGGATGAATGGAAGACGGCATTCAATACCCCTGAGGGCATTTTGAGTACCTTGTGATGCCCTTTGGGCTCACTAATGCTCCTTCTGTCTTCCAGTCCTTCATGAATGACATTTTCAGGGATTTTGTGGATAAATTTCTGATTGTTTATTTGGATGATATCTTGATTTTTTCTAATGACTGGGATTTCTCATGTGAAACATGTTCGAACTGTATTACAGATTTTGAGAGAGAATGCTCTGTATGTGAAGGGATCAAAGTGTCTTTTGGCGTACAGAGGATCTCATTTCTGGGATTCATTTTGTCCCCATCTGTTATTGAAATGGACCCGGTCAAGGTTCAGTCCATCTGTGATTGGGTCCAACCTACTTCATTAAAGGCTCTTCAAAGATTTTTGGGTTTTGCAATTTTTATCGTAAATTTATTGGTAATTTCTCGGTTATTGTTAAACCATTGACTGATTTGACCAGAAAGAGTTCTGATGTGGTGAATTGGCCTCCTGAGGCAGTCTCTGCATTTCAGGAACTTAAGCAGAGATTCACTTCTGCTCCTGTTCTACGGCAGCCTGATGTTCTCTGCCATTCAGGTGGAGGTTGATGCCTCTGAAATTGGGGCAGTGCCGTTTTGTCCCAAAAAGATCCAGAGACCTCTAAAAGTAACCCTTGTGCTTTTTTCTCTCGAAAATTTTCTCCCACTGAACGTAATTATGACGTGGGTAATCGGGAGTTATTGGCCATGAAGTGGGCTTTTGAAGAGTGGAGACATTGGCTGGAGGGAGCCAAACATCAGGTGGTGGTCCTTACGGACCATAAGAATCTGGTTTTATCGGAATTGCCAAGCGACTCAATCCTAGACAGGCCAGGTGGGCCTTGTTTTCACACGTTTTAATTTTGTGGTTTCCTTTCTTCTGGCACTAAGAATGTTAAGGCGGTTGCCCTCTCGAGGAGTTTCCTTGCGGACTCTCCTGAGTTAATCTGATCCTTCTGTTATTTTGAAAAGAGGGTGTAGTTCTTTCCGCCATCTCACCCAATTTGAGACTTGCTCTGGAGGGGTGTCAGGAGGATAGGCCCGCACTCCCCTGTTGGAAAATTGTTTGTCCCGGACCAGTGGAAAAAGAGTGTGATGTCTGAGATTCATTGTTCCGCGTTGGCTGGGCATCCCGGAATTTTGGTACCAGAGACTTGGTTAGTCGGTCCTTTTGGTGGCCTACCTTGCCCTCGTGATTTAGGGAATTTGTGCAGTCCTGCGGGACTTGCTCTCGCTCCAAGCCTTGCTCTCGCTCTAGTGGTTTGTTGATGGGCCCTTGCCTGTGCCCAAGAGACCATGGACCCATATCTCTATGGATTTCATTTCCGACCTCCCTGTTTTTTCAGAGAATGACCGTCATCGGGTGATTTGTGATAGGGTTTTCCAAGATGATACATCTTGTGCATTACCAAATTGCCTTCCTCCTCTGAATTGGTGCCTTTGTTCCTTCAGCACGTGGTTCGTTTACACGGCATTCCTGGGGAACATTGTGTCTGACAAGGAGTCCAGTTTTGTTTCCAGATTTTGGAGGACCTTTTGTTCTAAACTTGGTGTTCAATTGTCTTTCTCCTCGGCGTTTCAACCTCAGACCAATGGTCAAACTGAGAGAACAAACCAGACATTGAGACTTATCTAAGATGCTTTGTGTCTGCTGATAAGGATGACTGGGGCTCTTTTTTGCCTTTGGCTGATTTGCTCTTAATAATAGGGCTAGCTCTGCCACTTTGATGTCTCCATTTTTCTGTAATTCTGGTTTCACCCTCGGTTTTCTTCGGGACAGACGGAGGCTTCTGTCTGTCCAAGTGTTGACTCTGTTGTGGAGCGTATGCAACAGATTTGGGACCAGGTAGTGGAGAGGTTGTCCCTCTCTCAGGGAGGGCCCAGCGGTTTGCTAACCGGCATAGGACTGATGGTCCTCGGTTTTAAAGGTGGGGGACTTGGTCTGGTTGTCCTCAAGAAATATTCCTATGAGAGTGGCATCTCCTAAATTTAAGCCTAGTTCATTGGACCTTATAAGATCATGGAGATTCTTAATCCTGTTTCTTTTTCTTTGCTTTTCCAGGGACATTTAAGATCCATAACGTGTTCCACAAGTCCTTGTTGAAGAGGGTTTGTTGAGCAGTGGTTCCTACTGCTTTGGCCTCTGACCTGTTCTGGTTGAGGGCAATATGGTTTGTGGTTGAGAAAATATTGAATTCTCGTTTTTCTAGACGGAAACTCCAGTATTTGGTTAAGTGGAGAGGTTATGGTCAGGAAGACAATTCTTGGGTGTTTGCTTCGGACATCCATGCTAGGAACTCCGTGCGTATCATAGAACTCATCCTGACCGACCTGGTTCTCAAGTGAGGGTTCGGTGACCCCTCCTCAAGGGGGGGGTACTGTTGTGAATGGACTTGAAATGAGTTCTGAGCAGAGGCTCCCTTCTGGTGGTTACAGCGGTACTGGACTGTCCAGTGAAGATTGTGAAGAGTGGGAATCAGGTGTTACTGACTGGTCTTATATAAGGAGATTTGCCTTCCCATCAGGGTTGCCGGTGATCAATTTGCCTCTGGTCTCAATCCTGAGTCCTGTTTCCTTTGTAGCCTGCTGTGTCGTGTCTGCATCTCCTGCTAACAGATAAGACATTTTCTTCTTTTTTGTTTTTGTGCTTGATTTTTGCATTTTGTCTGCTCTTCTGTCGGGCCTTCAGGGTCCCCTCCGGGGGCTTTTCCCTCTCAGTTTTAGTTCAGCCACTGATGTTTGTACTTTTGCTTTTTCCATTTTTTCAGTGGCTGCTGTTTTTGATTTTGTTACCCAGAGAACTAATTTAGGTGGTAGAGGTCGTGTGTCTCAGGTGATTTTTGAAATTAGTAAGTTTTGGGGTTTTCAGGGGTTTTTTTGGGGGTTGCAGTAATGCCCTTCCACCTTTTCTATTTAGGTAGTTGGGCCCCCAACTTTTTTCTCATACTATTTTCTGTCTGTTCATATTTCATTTGTCTAACCGCCATTACATGTTTGGGGGCTTTCTATGTTCTTGGGATCTCCTCCGGGCAATACTTTCCTCTTTCATCTTTGGGTTTGTTTAGTTTCTCAGGCTGTGACGGGCGTCTAGGACCAACGTAGGAACGCTCCAAACCTTTCCTCTAGTTGTGGGGTTAGTCAGGGACTGCAATATCAAGTTTCCAACTTCTCTGGTGTAAATTGCCTTTTTTACCTCACTCCTCAGTTTACCGAAACATAACAATTGCTCCTTTAAACACAGGTGTTGGTGTTGATGAGGACATCTGTAAGATCAACTGTCATGTTTTAAAAGAATACACCACTGGACACTTTAAAAGGGGCTGGGCTGGCATCATTGTTCTCTTCTTTAACCAGGTTACTCTAAAAAACACGGCATCATCATTGAAAAGCCCAAAAATGGCCGAACAGGGAAGAGTATCGCAGCTAGAAAATTGCACCTAAACAAAAAATCTTCGCATAAATCAAGAACTTCAAGGAAAAGAGGTTCCATTTGTTGCCAAAAAGGCTTCAGGGCGCCCAAAAAAACCAGCAGCGCCAAAGCCCCCTTAAAATTTTTTCAGCTGCGGACGGGCTACCAGCAGTGCAGAGCTTGCTCAGGAATGGGCACAGGCAGGTGTGAGTCATCTGCAGCACTGTGAGGCGGAGACTCTTGGACAAGGCCGGGTCCCAAGGAGGGCACAAGAAGCCCTTCTCTCCAGAAAATACATCTGGACAACTGATATTCTCAAAAGGTACAGGCAGTGGCCCTGCTGGGACGGGGGGTAAAGTTTTTTCTCTGATAATCCCCTTTTCGTTTTGTTTGGGACTTCAAAAACGCCCATTCGGGAAACAAGGTAGCGCTACCACCATCTTGTCTCATGCCAACTGTTAAAATCCTAAACCAGTCATGTGTTGGGGTTTGCTTCTCAGCCAAGGGAATCGGCTCTCTCTCATCTTTGCCAAAAAAAAAACAGCCATGAATAAAGAATGGTACCAGAATGTCCTCCAAGAGAAAATTCTCCCAACCCTCCAAGAGCGTTTGACGATCAAAATGCCTTTTCCAGCATGATGGAGCACCTTGCCATTTTAAAAAAAAAAGGGGATAACTAAATGGTCAGGGGGCAAAACATAGAGATTTTGGGTCCATGGCCTGGAAACTCCCAATCTTAATCCCATTGAGAATTGTGTTATCATCAAGAACGGTGGACAAACAAAAATGTTATATTTGGTATTGAGGAGAGCAGGCAAAAACGCAATACACCAGGGGTTGGAAAACTACTAGATTGCAGTACCCTACTAACCACCACAACTAAAAGGCACCGTGGAGCGTTCCTACTTGGTCCTAGACCGCCTCGTCACAGCTGAAGGTTTTAAAAACACCTAAGATAGAAAGATAAAGCTATCTGCCCCGGAGCAGATCCCCAAAGAAATTGGACCCCCAAACCCTTAATGGGGGTTAGACAAGAGGAAAACAGACACAACAGAAAATTTGTATGAGCAAATGTTGGAGCCCAATCTGCCTAAAAAAAAGGATAGGAAGGATACTTACTGCAATCCAAAAAACCCAAAAAAATACCAACGCTACTAATTGCAAAAAAAACCTGAGATCACACACCTCTACCACCTAAATTATTCTCTGGTGTAACAAAACAAAGCTCAGCCACTGAAAAAACTGGAAAAGGCAAAGAAAAAAATAACAGTGGCTCCAGAGGAACAGAGAGGACCCCAAACCCCCCGGGGGGGGGAACACCTTGGTAACCTAACAGAATACAGAGAATTTTTAAGCAAATGGAAGCACAAAAACAAAAAACAGAAAATATCTTATCTGGAGCTGGAAAAGGCAAGCTTCCAAGGAACCAGGAAACAATGTTGAGAAAGAAAATTTTTGATCCCCCGGCAACCATGATGGGGGGGAACCCCCTTATAAACCCCTTTGTGTTCCTGATTGAAAAACCCTCATTGAATTTTTCAGAAATTTTTTTACCCCCAGAGGGCCCCTTCCCAAAAAATCTTTTAACACATTCCAACACAAAAACCAAAATTCTACAAAATAAGGGGGCATTGATTTGCAAGAAGGGCCCCTGCAATCGGATTTGGCCCAAATTGGGGTTGGGGAAGCTGCCGGGGTTGCGAGGTCCTGAAAAAAGGGTCAAAAGGGAAATTTGATTTGCTGCTTAATTTTTCTAACTGAAAAAAATTTTTTATAAAAAGTTTGAAATTATTTTTTTCCCCCTGTGTAAAAACATTGTAAACACACAAAAAACCAGGGGCAGCAGTCATGTAAAATTTAAAATTTTTTGGTTTCCAAAATTTGGCCATGACTGTAACCTCCTTGTAGTATCCAGCATGTTTTCACCCCCCTGCCTCAACATTGTCCTTTTTTGCATTCGTGCCTTTTTTTTCCACATTTTCCTTTTTTGGGGTTCCCATCCTATCCACAAATTTTTAAAAACACAAAAAAGGGATAGATGGGGGACCTTTTTTTTGGGGTTTGTGCCTTTCAGCCCCCCTTTATAAAAATTTTTTTTGGGGAGCCTCTCTATTGCGGGGAGGTTCCTTCCTGCTTTGTAAACTAAAAAATTTTGTGAAATTGGAACTATTTTTTTTAAAATTTTTGGGACACCATGTCTTTTTTGTAAAAAAAAAATTTTAAATTAATCCCAACACTCCTTTTTTAATTTTTTTGTGTCCCACTTTAGCTCATTTAAGTCATCCACACGAAAAATTATGTTTCTTTATTTTTGTTAGCACTTTTCGAATAAGAACAAAGGGGCCCTTTTAGTTTTTTTCCCCTCCCTATTTTACAAATCAGCTAATAAAAAAGAAGGAAAAAGGAGGGGTCGGGGGCGGGATTTTTCTGGGGAGTGACTTGGAGATTCTGTGACCATGCTCAGCATCCCCATTTTACCAGGGAACTGCCTTTTTAAATGCCCCCTTTTTGGGGGAACCTTGACGTACCCTACGCGCGTGACACCAAATTGAAGCTGTTCGGGGGTTTGGAGCAAAGCATCGACTTAATTTTTTCCAGATCCTCCGGTCCAGAGCATGAAGAGCCCCCTTTTCTTCTCCCCACCTCCAAAAATTGCCCAGGCAGTGGGAGCCCCCGGGAAAAGGACCTTTTTTTCCTTCATTCTCAAAATCTTTTGTTGGAAAGAGGGGACACCAAACACATTCAAAAATTGGAAAAAGTAGTAGCAGTGTTTCAAACCTTTGTCTCGGGTAAATTTGAAAGGGCGGGGGCCAGCCTATGGTCACACACCTCTCACATCGGTTTATGGGACCCCGGGTCCATTTCTGGTGCGTCAGTCGTCGGGGTACCCGGGAAAGCAGGTTTTGAAGGAGTTAATGATGAGGTCCTTGACCCATCAAGGTGGGGGTACAGGTGGGGGAGGGGGAAAAAACTATGAGGAAAACCCCGGGGAAGGGCCAAAAAGGGGGGAGAGGGGGGGGCAGACTGGTTTCCTGGCCCCCTTCCCGCACCCATTTGGACTTTTCCCCTTCCAAAAAACCCCCAAAAGGGGGCCCCAAGAATTCAGTGCCTGGCCTTTTTTTTCACAGTTGGCAGAGACATTTTTTTGGTCAAAGCAAGCTGTTAATCAAAAAGTAAAAGGGGAAAAATTTTGAAAAAACCCCAATACCACAAAAATGGGGGGAAAGTGTGGCCAAGACTTGGGGGGGTTTTCAAGCACATTTAAGAAGGCCAACCCCAACGCAAAACCACCCCTTTTCCCTCATTTTTGTAGCCTCTTCCTCCGCCCAAAAACACGGTTTTCGGTTCCTCACGGGGTCGCCAGGAAAAAAACCTCTGCACTGTTGTACGAGCCGGGGGCCCCTTCCAAAACCCACAGCACCAAGTTCCCTTTCCCACACCCCAGGCCGTCTACAAAATCGGTAGAAAACCGGCATGGGGGGAAGGCAACCAACTCACAAAACCCCCCCAGCACAGGTTAAACCAAAAAAAGACAAGCTCGCCCGGGGAGGAGGGGGGGTTTGGAAAACTCCGGGGGGCCCGGGGGCCCTTGATTTTTTTTTTTCCCCTGTTCCTTCTGGTATCCGTTTTCCCCCCAACTTCTGCCCCCCTTTGGGGAAACCCCCTTGGGAAATTTCCCTGTATTTTTTTTGGGATTGGGCTAAACCTTTTTCCCCCTTTTTAAATTTCTCCACCCCCCCAAAATTTTTCTACTTTTTCTTGTTGTTTTCCTTCTTTTTTGAAAAACCCCCAAAAAGGGGAAAAGTAAGGGTTATTTTCATTCCAATTTTGCCCCCTTTGATTTAAAAATTTGGGGTTCTTGTGGGGGAAAAATTCGGCGATACCCTTTTTTTTTTTTGGGGGTTTTCCCCCCAATTTTTTTCCCCGATATGGGAAAGGGGACGCGCAACACTACTCATGACTTTTTTTTTATCGTTTTTTTTTACGTTTTTTTTGGGGGGCAGAATAACAAAAAAAAACAATTCATAAAATTTTTTTTTGGGGGGGGCTTTAACCGTTCAGTGTGGGGGAAAAAAATGAAGCTTTTTGGAAAATTTAAATAAAATAAAAAAAATAAAATTTTAAAAAAAAAAATTTTTTTTTTGAAAACATTTTTTCTGCAGCCATAAAATTTTATATTTTTTTTCTAATATCTGGGGGGGTTTTTTTTTTCGGGAAAAAGATGATTTTCATGGTCCCTTTTTTTTTTTTATTTCTTTTTTTTCGCGTTTTTTTCCAATTTTTTTTTTGGGGTTTGATATATATAAAATTTTTTTTTTTCCCTTTGGGGTTTTTTTTTTTTTTTTAAAAAAGGGGGGTTTATTTAAAATTAACGTTACATTTTTAGGGGGGTCGTTACGGACCCAATACAAAAAATGTGAACTTTTTTTTTTTTTTTTTTTTTAATTTAGGGAAAAAAATAAAATTTTTGGGGGGAAAATTTTTTTTTTTTTTTTATTTGGGGTTTTTTTTTTTAACACCTTTTATTTTTTTTTTTTAAATTTTTTTTCTTTTTTCCCGGGGTTTTGACATCACTGATAGCTTTTAGAAACGCCGATTTCAAAAAGGGGAGTGCCAGGTTTTTCAGCGCCTGCTCTAAAAAGGGGCCCCCGAAAAAAGGGCCCCCTTTTCCCTGCAAAACCCCAAAGGGAAAACCCCCCGGGGGCCCTCTTGGGGGTTTTGCGGGGGGGAGGCCCTCGGAACGCACATCTTTTTCCCCCCTGCTCTGGGGTATCAGGGAAGCACCGGGGGCCCCCTCCCCCCCCATGTTTCCCCCGTGCCCCGGGGACACTGCGATCATGTTTGATGCAGGGGCGGGGGTAAATTTTTCCGGGGGGGGGCCGGGGGCCGTCCAAAAAAATTTTTGCGGGGGGCATGTGATAATTCAAAATAAATTTTGAACCCCCGGGCCCCAAAAGTTGTGCAAAAAAAATTTTTTAAATTTTAGGTATGCAACCAAAAAAGTGATGTTTTCGGTCAATCATCTGACCTTCTTCAGACAAAAAAAATTTTAAAAAATTTTATAAACAAATCAGACATAAACAAAATATCAAAAAAATCACAAAATAAAAATATTTTTTTAAAAATAGTGTGTAAAAATTTTTAAAAAAAATTTCTTTCCCCCTTTCTCTTCAGTCGGGGCGGGGGGACCTAAAATTAAGGGGGAAAAAAGGGGGAAATCAATTAAGCTTCAAAATTTTAAACACTTCCTCTCCTTTCCGGGGGACCCTTTTTCATTAAAGGGGGGGAACCCCCAACAGGAAGGGGGTTTGCTTCCTTAGCTGTAACCTGTTAACCCTTTCTGATGGTTATACTGGGACCTGACTGGGCAAAAAGGGGGGGTAAGAATTTTTTGGGTTTTTTTTTTTTTTTTTTTTTACAGGAAAAAGGGGTTTTAACCCGGGGAAAAAAAAAAATGGTCAAAAACTGTTTTGGCCCTTTTTTTATTAAAATATTTTTTTTTAAAAAATTGTGTTTTTAAAATTTTTTTTTTATAAAATAGGATTAATAAATTTTTTTTTTTTTCTAATTGACACTCTCAAAAAATTTTTTGGCTTAAAGGGAAAACCTTTTTTTTTGCAAGGTGGCTTTAACCCCCCTTTTTAACCCCTTCGCCACCACTACAGGGAATGGGGGAAAAAAGGGCCCCAAAAAACCCCCAAAAGGGGGAATCAAAAATAGATTTTTTTTTCTGGGGGTTCCCGGGGGCCGATTTTTAAAAAAACCCTGGGGGGGGCCCCCAAAAAATGCACCTCCCGGGTATTATTATTTGCCCCCCCCTTTTTTCTTTTTTTGTCTGGTGGAGAAAATTCAGCGGGGGCCCCCCCTTTTTTTCAAAAAAAATTTTCACCTTTAATTAACCCCCACTTTTTTGCAAAATTTTTCCCCCCATACCTCAATTTTTTTTAAATTAAAAAAACCTATATCAAACTACAGAAATTTTTATGGTTTTAAAAAAATTTTTAAAACCCTGTTCAATTTATGCGGGGGGTTTTTTTCACAAAAACCAGCAATTTAAAATTTTTGGGGGTTTTCATTTGTTTAAAAGTATGAAAAAAAAAAATATATGTTTTTTAAAAAAAATGTCACATGACAAAAATTTTTAAAAATAAATTTTTATATTGTTCTATTGTATAATATATTCTTTCTTTTTTATTTTTAAAAAAAAATTTAATTTGGGGGCCCCCCTTTTATGTCCATTTTGCCCCAACCCCCCCCAGAAAAAAAAAAATCGGGGGGGGAAACGGGTTTACAAATTACGGGGGGATGCGGGGAAATCACATCTTTCCGGGGGAAAAATCGGATGCCAACATTTTTGTTTTATTACATTTTTTGGGGCCCGATAATCGGGGCCGGGGGAAAAAAATCCGATTTTTTTTTGTTTTTGGGGGGATGCGCCTCAGAGGGGGAAATTCACCCCTGTTTAGGAAAAACTTTTAAAAAAAAAATTTTCAAAAGGTAGGGCTAAAAAAAAGGTGCACTGTGGCTAAAAGACTCTGGGGGTTTCCGTTTTGACCGGGGAAAGGGAAAAACCCAATGCCGGGGGGCCCAAAATGGTGAAAAAGCAGGTGGAGCGCAAACTGAACCCCCCCCCGGAAAATAGGTCCTTTTGGGTTTTTTCCCCAGGGTAAAAAAAATGGAACGCCCGTTGGAAACAAAACAGGAAGTCCCCCAGGGGTTTTGGGAAAATATAATTGCAAGGCTTCCCCGCGTGGACCCAAAATTTAAGGTAAGTACAGTATAAGTGAAAGCGGGGTTATGATTTGCCTGGAAAAAAAAGATTTTAAAATTTTTTTCAAAAAGGGAAAAAAGGACAAACATACTGGTTGAAAAATTTGGGAATTTTGGGGGAAAAACAAGAAAATGTTTTTAAAAATGGGGAATTTTTCAGTAATAGGGGCCATTGAATAAAAGTACCCAAAATGAATTCTATAAAAAAAAAATGTAAGGGGGGTCATGTCATATTGATTAAATTTTTAACCTTAAAAGGGGGAAGGGGGGTTTTGTTTTGGGAAACGATACTTTTCTGCAAATAGGGGGATGGGGCCCTTTTAGCTGTTTTGGGGGTTTCGTTTTTCCAAAATACCGATTTTTTCGTCTATTGGAAAACCCGGGAAACGTTTTTCACTGCCCCGGGGGAGTTTTTCCCTCGGTGGGGCCCCGTCCGGAGCCCGGGGGAATTACCCCCAGAAATCTCCGGGGGTTTTTTTTTTCCCTCCTGGACTGTTTTAGGGCCGCCTTTAAATTTTCCCCCTGGGGGGACTCGGGTTTTTCCCCGGGGAAAAAGGGAAATGACGCGGGAAAAACCGGGGCCCTTAAACCAGTCCGAAAAAGTCCCCCCCCCGGGGGGAAACAGGTAATCACTTGCTGCCCCGGGGGTACGGGGTCTGCCGGGGCCCGCCTGCCCCCCCTGATGATTCTGATTTAGCCGAGCTGGATCGCCCCGGGGGAAAAACCCCCCCCCCGTTACTTGGACTGCGTGGGGCAAAAGGGGATACTGGGTTTTTTTTTTTTTTTCATTTTTTTACAGGAGGCGAGGGGGTCGCAGGATGAGACGTAAAAAAAAAAATTTTAAAACTGGTTGTTTTTTTTTTTAAATTTAAAAAAAAATTTTTATGAACTTTTTCCCCCCTCGGGTACCTCAAAAATTTTTAAATATTTAAAATACGGGGGCCCTGCCCGGGGTTTTTTTAAAATTTTTTTTGGGCCCCGGGGTTTTCCCAAAATACCCCCTTTTGGGCCCCTTTTGTGCTTGCCAAAAAATCCGAAACCCCAAAGGGAAAACCCCCAGGACCTTTTTTAAAGGGGGGGGCCCGGAAAAAGGGCAAGTCGTGACCCGCTATCTGTGTCTGTGTGGCCACCATTTCATTTTCCCTCCGGGTTTTGGGGGCCCCCCGTTTTCCCGGGGGGAACGAACCCCCGGGGGGGCCAACAGGCTCGGGGGGAAGGGGGAAAAAATCATTAAACGTGTCCATAGTGGGCTGCTGGGGGGGCCACTGAGGGGGCTGGGGGGAAATTTTCGGCGTTTTGGGGGGGGGACTTGTGCAGAGGCCCGGGGGGGGGGGTGAAGGGGGGCCCAAAGGGGTTTACAGGTTCCTGACACTCTGGGGGGAGGGGTCGCAATGGTGACAATTTGGGGGGGACCATCCTTTTTAACCCCAAGGGCGGGGGTTAAAAAACCAAGGGGGCCTTTTAAAAGGTTTTCCCCCCCCCGGGGGTCCTTCCCGGGGGTTTTTTTTCCCCGTTTTCCCCCGGGGGTTCCAAAAAATTTTTAAAAAAAGTTTTCCGGCTCCCGGGGGGGAAACCCCAAAAACCCTTTCAATTTAAAGCTCGTACTGCACCCTTAGCCCGGGGGCCCCGGGGGTTCCCCTTTTTTTTTTTTCATCCGGTCCCCTTTTTTTGCCCGGGGGCCCTTTTTCCCTTTTTACGTTGGGCCCCCGCTTCTGGGGCGCGGGTGCTTCCCCCTTTTTTGCCGGGGGCTCTTTCCCACGGTCCCCCCACTCTTCCTCCTTACGCCGGGGTTTTAAATTTCCCCTTTTTCCCCCGCTTTTTCCCTGTCTCCACCAAAAAAAAAATGCAGGGGGACGATGGGGGGGTTTTGGGGAGCTTCCGGGGGGCCCGGGGGGTCCTGGCGGGGGTCAAAACCCCCCCGGGGGAAAAAAAGGCCCTGGAACCCAAAAAAAAGTCGGGGGGCCCGGGGGAGACAGGTAGACCTCTGGGCCTTTTTCGGGGGCCCCTTTCCCTTTTTGGGTGGGGGGGGTCGCCCTTTTTCTGTCTCAGTGACGGGGGGGGGCAGCGGGGGGTGGGGTGCCGGGGGAAAAATTTTTTTTTTGGAACGGGTTTTTTCCACGGGGGAAAAAGTCAAAAACCCGGGGGCCCCTTTTTAAGGGGGGGGGTTTCCCCCACGGAAACCTTACTAGAAAGGGGGGTTTCCCCTTCCGGGGGAGAAAATTCAGGAAGAGGGGGGGGGCCGCTAAGTTTTTTTTTTGGGCCCCTGCTGGGGGCCATCCCGGCGACCCCCTCCCGGGGGCCGGGGGCCCGGGGGTTAGGGGGTTTTCCCCCCCTTCTTGCAGCGTAAGGGGGTTTTCCCCCCCTTTGGCCCCCAAAAGGGGGTTTCCCGGCGATCGGGGTTTCCCCTTTCCCCCCGGGGGGGAGGGTTGGGAAAAAACTCCATCCCTTCACATTCGCTCCTGTCCCCTTCCCCCCCCCTGCCAAGTCACATGTGTCCCTTAGCATCTTGAAGGGGCCCCCCCTTTTTTTGTGAGGGGACCTTTGCGTATTTTCCGCACACTGAAGGGGGAAAAAAAGGGGGCCCAAATCAAACGGGGGGGGAGATCTTACATTGCAGAACCCCCGAGTGGGGGGGCCCTCGTTTTCCCCCCACTGATTTTATTTTTTCCCCGAAAGGCACCCCTTCTTCTTCACCGTCCTCTTCGGTTTTTGCAGTTTTGGCAAAAAAAAAACCCCAAAAAAATTTTTTGTGATTTTTGCAATTTTTAAGCACAAAAACCCCCTTTAATTCAGGGGGAAAAAAGGACTTTGCTTATAGCAGCTACAAAATTTTTTTCGTAAAGGCCCCAAAATTTATCGCACAGAGCCAAGGTTTTGGGGGGGGCCCGGGAAACCCGGGCCCCTCGACTTCTAGGGGGTTTTTCCCGGGTTTCCCCCGGGGGTTGAATCAAGTCAATTTTTTATGAAAAAGTGTAAAATTTAAATTTTAAAAAAAATATATATTCCAAAAAACATGTTTTAAATATTTTTTATATAATTTTAAAAAAAAGTATTCTATGTGTGTATATTTTGTTTTTACAAAAGAAAAAAAGTGTTTTTTTATTGGGGGTTTTTGGGGTTTCCCCTAGACTTACAGGGATTTTGGGATAAAACGGTATCGACGATATTTAGTGATAGGGGGTCCCCTTCCCAAACCGTTTTTTTGATATCGAGCAGTATCGCTAAACCCCCTAGTAAAAAGACCTGGATGTTTTTTGACCAGTGTGAACATGAAATTTTTCTTTCTGCAGCACCCCAAAATTTTTTCCCGGGTTTATATTTTTTTTTTTTTTTTCTAGTGGGGCAGGGTCTTTGCAATCCGCTATAAGTAGTTACCATGGTTTTTGGGGGTAATCACGATGGGGTTTGGGTAGTCAAAAAGGGAGCCCCACATCAATGCATACACAAAAGATAGTCGCAGGGGCTTGGCTAGTCACATAAAATAAAAAGTAGTTACCTTTTGTAAATTTTTGTCTGCAATATAATTGGGAAAAAGGGTCAAATTGCCCGGGGGGATGGGGGGCCTTTTTTGTTCTAGCCCTCCATATAAGGTGAAAGGGGGGGTTAGAAAAGTCATGGGCATGAGACCTTGTAGTCCTGTCCTGTCTGTGTCGGGGGGAAAGTTTAAATCTTTTTAAAAGGGTTTAATGCCCGGGGGCCCGCTGGACCCTAAGTTCTGTTGTTCGGGGGAAAAGGGATGCGGGGCCTTTTTTATTTTCCGTCCGGGGTGAGTTTTGGGGGCCCTCTGGCCCTTTTATTATTTTTCTTTTTGGGGGTGGGGGGGAGGGGGGCCATAAACCCCGCCGTCGGGGGGATGCGGGGCCCTGTATTTCTAACCTGTTTTTGGGGTCGGGGGGGTTTCAGGCCCTTTTAGTATAAGGGGGGCATGGAAACACTAAGGAAAAAAGCTTTTCCTGAGTGGGGGTGAATCCTTTCCACCGATTTAAAGGGAACCTTCACCAAAAAAAAAAGCTGTTAACCTGCTTTTTAAAGAGTTAATCTCTTTTTTTAAAAGCTTTGGGGGTTTTGGGCCCCCACCCCGCCCGCGGCCGAAAAAAGGGGGGGGGTTTAAAGATCTCTTTTTCCCCCCCAAAACATTGGGGTTTTCCCCTTTTTTGGGGGGGTTTTCCCGCGCCCGTTCAGCCCCAATTTTCTAGTATACAGTCGGGGGAAAAATTTTTTAGAATGAAAAAAATTTTAAAATTTTTTAAAAAATTCCCCGCTTAAAATTTTTCAAAAAAGGGGAATTTTTTCATATACTCCAAAAATTTTTTAAAGAGTGATCGCTTAACAGAAAATTATTGAAAATTTAATTTTTGGCTAAAAATTTTTTTATCCCCAAAACACTTTCAAAATATTGCCCCCCCCCCTTTAAAAAAGGACCAGCTAATCTCTTTTCATTTTTTTGGCCCCTTTAACACAGGTGTGGGGGTGTTGAAGGAAAAGGGCTGAACAACTGTATTTTAAAAGTAAAAAAAAAACCCCGGGGGGCCTTAAAAGGAGGCGTGCTTGGCATCTTGTTTTTTTTCTTTTAAACCCGGGGGTTATCTCAAAAGAAACAGTGCAGCCCATTTTTGGCAATGCAAAAAAACCCCAAAAAGGGGAAAAATATCGCAGCTGGGAAAGATTGCCCCTCATCAAAAATCTATCCACACAAGAACTTAAAAAAGGTTCCATTGTTGCCAAAAAAGGCTTGGGGGCTCCAAGAAAGCCTCAAGCGGGGGGATTTTTCCTTAAAATTTTTTTTAAACGCGGATCGGGACCCAAAATGCAAGTTTTGTCAGGAATTGAGCGGGGGGGGTGTAGGGGCTCTCCCCGCACGTGAGGGGGGACTTTTTGGGGAAAAGGGGGGGTCTCAAGGGGCACAAAGAACCCCACTTCTCCCAAAAAAACATTAAAGACGAATTAAAAAAAAAGGGTACGGGGGGGGGCCCTGCGGGGGACGGGGAAATTTTTAAATTTTTCCTAAAAAAACCCCCCTTTTCGATTGTTTGGGACATCAGAAAATCCCTTTGATTTGGAGAAAAAAAGGGGAACGTACCACCGTTTTGTTCATCCCAAACCCTTTTAAGCCCAAAAACCATCATGGGGGGGTTTTTCTCACCAAGGGAAAAGGGGGGTCTCAAGTTTCCCCAAAAAAAACACCCCAAAAAAAGAATGGTACCAAAAGTCCTCCAAAGAACTTCCCCCAACCCCCAAGAGCGTTTGCGTCAACAATGCCTTTCCCATGATGAGCACCTTGCCTAAAAACAAAGGGGGTAACTAAAGGTCAGGGAACAAAACTAAAATTTTGGGGGGTGGCCTGGGAAAATCCCCAGATCTTTTCCCCCTTGAAACTTTGGTTTAAACCAAAAAAAAGGGGGGGCAAACAAAAAAAAAACCCAAAAATTCCCGACAAAATTAAAGATTGATTTGCAAGAATGGCTGTATCATCAGGAAATTTGGGGCCCAAAATTATTGAACTTCCCGGGGGGAAAATTTTTGGGGGTGAAAAAAGGGGGGAAAACTGCAAATATTTACTTGGCTTTTAAACCCTTTAAATTTTAAAAAATTTTAACCCTTTGGGTTTTTTTATTGTTTGGGAATTATTATATTTCTTCTGTGATTTTAAAAAAATTTCAAACACCAAAAAAACCCCAAGGGGGGGAAAAACAGTGAAAATTAAAATTTTTGTCATTCTCCCAAAAATTTGGCCGACTTTTCAGAGGGGCCGAACCAACCCCC
>JARQOD010009694.1:0-30370 GCA_033576555.1 Oophaga sylvatica
TGTATGAGCGCCCAGGGCCACGGACCGAGTCCTGCTGCCAGTGACAAATCCCATAGACTTTCATGGGCTCGGTGCCGAGTACCCCATAGCCCTGGTACTATGTGCGACTCATCTTCACCTGCAAAGGGAGTTTTATGACTCTGTAAAAACTTTACAGGGATCTTCTTCCCAGTCTGTTTGTAAGCACTCTGACACGTAAATAAGCATTGCACTCTCCTGAACCTACGGTCAGGCTCCCAGATACCTTCTCCAGGAAAAAGGAGAGGTTACGTATGTTTAAGGAAAGTTTCAAGCTATTGTTTTCTCTTAGACCCCGATCTTCTGGTGATGAGAGTCAGCGGGGGGGATAATTATTTCCTTACTTCTGGAGGGACCTCAATCATGGGCTTTCTCTTTACCTGCTTCTGCCCTGAACATGTGTCTGTGGATAAGTTCTTTGAGGCCTTAGGAATTATTTTTGACAACCTGACTGGGTCAGAGTGGCAGAGGACACAATCATGGGCCTCTTTCAGGGTAAGCTCTCGGCCGAATGTTATTGCTCCGAGTTCCGACGATGGTCCACTGAGGTGTACTGGGACGACTCTGCGCTGTGATGTTAGTTCAGGAGAGGACTGTCGGATCACCTGAAGGACGCTCTCCATCCACCACCCAGCTCCTTGGAGGAGGCTATGACTCAGGCTGTCCGTATGGATCGGAGGCTGTGGGAGTGAGGTGTTACACAGAAAGAGGCTTTTTTGCTCCCTGCTAGTCCTGTTGTTTTGCCACCATCCGGACCTATGGAGATGGGGGCCACCAACCTCAAGGAGAAGGAGAGTAGATGGCGACGTGATTGAAAGCTGTGTGTTGTGAATGGACTTGAAATGAGTTCTGAGCAGAGGCTCCCTCTGGTGGTTACAAGCGGTACTGGACTGTCCAGTGAAGATTGTGAGGAGTGGGAATCAGGTGTTACTGACTGGTCTTATATAAGGGCGTCGCCTTCCCATCAGGGTTGCCGGTGATCAATTGTTCTGGTCTCAATCCTTGAGTTCTGTTTCCTTTGTAGCCTGCTGTGTCGTGTCTGCTTCTCCTGCTAACAGATAAGACATTTTCTTCTTTTTGTTTTTGTGCTTGATTTTTGCATTTTGTCCTGCACTTCTGTGGGGGCCTTCAGGGTCCCCTCCGGGGGCTTTTGCCCTCTCAGTTTAGTTCAGCCACTGATGTTTGTACTTTTGCTTTTTCCAGTTTTTTCAGTGGCTGCTGTTTTGATTTTGTTACACCAGAGAACTAATTTAGGTGGTAGAGGTCGTGTGATCTCAGGTGATTTTGAAATTAGTAGAGTTGGTGCTTTTCAGGGTTTTTTGGGATTGCAGTAAGTGCCCTTCCTATCCTTTTCTATTTAGGTAGTTTGGGCCCCAACGTTTGCTCATACTATTTTCTGTCTGTGTCAGTATTTCATCTTGTCTAACCGCCATTACATGTTTGGGGGCTTCCTATGTTCTTTGGGGATCTGCTCCGGGGCAGATAGCTTTCCTCTTTCTATCTTTAGGTGTAGTTAGTTTCTCAGGCTGTGACGAGGCGTCTAGGACCAACGTAGGAACGCTCCACGGCTGCCTCTAGTTGTGGTGGTTAGTCAGGGTACTGCAATCTCATAGATTCCAACTTCTCTGGTGTATTGCCTTTTTTACCTGCACTCCTCAGCTACCGTAACATAACAGTATCACCGGCCTAAAAATTGAAAATTGTATGGTACTCACAGAAGGGAAAAAATATTGTGAAAGAAAAAAGGTTGTCAGAGTTGTCAGAGATATTTTTCTGTTTGTTGCATTTTTTCCCTCTGTATCTCTGGGTGCTGGGGAGGAATTTTTTTTTTTTTCTCTCAATGGAGTTTGCACAGTTGTCTGGCCGTGTGGATCAGCTTGCCACTGAGGTTCGGAGTATTGCTGCCTATCTTGCTAGGTTGCCTGTTGTGGAACCTAGGATTCCCATGCCAGATTTGTTTTTAGGGATCGAGCTAAGTTTCAGAATTTCAAAAATAATTGTAAATTGTTTTTTGCCTTAAAATCTAAGTCCTCAGGGAACGCAGCGCAGCAGGTTCAAATTGTCATCTCTCTCCTGCGCGGCGATCCTCAGGATTGGGCTTTTTCCCTGACACCTGGGGATCCTGTTTTGAGTGATGTTGATGCATTTTTTCAGGCTTTGGGGTTATTGTACGATGAGCCTAATGTCACTGATCAAGCTGAAAAAGCCTTGTTGGCATTAAATCAGGGGCTTGATGACGCTGAGTTATACTGTCAGAGATTCCGTAGGTGGGCAGTCCTGACCAAGTGGAATGACGACGCTTTGGCGGCTCTTTTTCGAAAGGGTCTGTCAGATAATGTAAAGGATGTTATGGTGGGATTCTCTGTCCCCTCTGGTCTCAATGATTCTATGTCATTAGCGATTCAAATTGACAGACGTTTGCGTGAGCGGAGAAGTATGCGTGGAATGGTGTTGCCTTGTGAACCTGCTTCTGAACCCATGCAGTGTGATAGAGTGGTGTCTGGGGCACAGCGTCATGAGTTTCGAAAGCGCAATGGGTTATGTTTCTACTGTGGTGATGCCTCTCATGCTATTTCAGTCTGCCCTAAGCGGGGAAGACGTTTTGCACGCTCAGTTGTCTTGGGTAGTGTTCAGACTAAGTTTTTATTAACTGTCACTCTGATATGCTCTCTGTCCTCATTTTCTGCTCAGGCTTTCGTTGATTCTGGAGCAGCTATTAACCTGATGGATTATGATTTTGCTAAACGTTGTGGGTTTCCCTTGATACCCCTACAGAAGTCTATTCCCCTACTGGGGATCGATTCTACCCCTTTGGCTGAGAATAAACCTCAGTTCTCTACTCAGGTGATAATGAGGGTTGAACCTGATCATCTGGAGTGCTGTAAATTTTTGGTTCTGTATAATCTGCATGATATTATTGTACTGGGCTTCCCTTGGTTGCAGTCTCATAATCCTGTTTTGGATTGGAAATCTGTGTCTGTAACCAGTTGGGGCTGCCAATGTGTTAATACCAACACTCCTGTTTTTTCTGCCTCCCCCCAGGCTCAGGATGTTCCTGACTTTTTGATTGATTTTTCTGATGTGTTTAGCGAAAGTAAATCTGCATCCTTGCCTCCCCATAGGAGCTATGACTGCGCTATTGAATTAGTGCCTGGTAGTAAATTCCCTAAAGGTCGCCTTTTTAACTTGTCTGTACCTGAACATGACGCTATGCGGTCTTATATCAAGGAATCATTGGAGAAGGGTCATATCAGACCATCCTCTTCACCCTTAGGTGCCGGTTTTTTCTTTGTGGCCAAAAAGGATGGTTCATTAAGGCCGTGTATTGATTATCGTCTTTTGAACAATATTACTGTAAAATATCAATACCAGTTACCTTTGATTTCTGACCTGTTTTCCAGGGTGAAAAACGCTACTTGGTTTACCAAGCTTGACCTCAGGGGGCATATAACCTTATTCGCATTAAACACGGGGATGAATGGAAGACGGCATTCAATACCCCTGAGGGGCATTTTGAGTACCTTGTGATGCCCTTTGGGCTCACTAATGCTCCTTCTGTCTTCCAGTCCTTCATGAATGACATTTTCAGGGATTTTGTGGATAAATTTCTGATTGTTTATTTGGATGATATCTTGATTTTTTCTAATGACTGGGACTCTCATGTGAAACATGTTCGAACTGTATTCCGGATTTTGAGAGAGAATGCTCTGTATGTGAAGGGATCAAAGTGTCTTTTTGGCGTACAGAGGATCTCATTTCTGGGATTCATTTTGTCCCCATCTGTTATTGAAATGGACCCGGTCAAGGTTCAGGCCATCTGTGATTGGGTCCAACCTACTTCATTAAAGGCTCTTCAAAGATTTTTGGGTTTTGCCAATTTTTATCGTAAATTTATTGGTAATTTCTCGGTTATTGTTAAACCATTGACTGATTTGACCAGAAAGGGTTCTGATGTGGTGAATTGGCCTCCTGAGGCAGTCTCTGCATTTAAGGAACTTAAGCAGAGATTCACTTCTGCTCCTGTTCTACGGCAGCCTGATGTTTCTCTGCCATTTCAGGTGGAGGTTGATGCCTCTGAAATTGGGGCAGGTGCCGTTTTGTCCCAAAAAGATCCAGAGACCTCTAAAAGTAACCCTTGTGCCTTTTTCTCTCGAAAATTTTCTCCTACTGAACGTAATTATGACGTGGGTAATCGGAAGTTACTGGCCATGAAGTGGGCTTTTGAAGAGTGGAGACATTGGCTGGAGGGAGCCAAACATCAGGTGGTGGTCCTTACGGACCATAAGAATCTGGTTTATCTGGAATCTGCCAAGCGACTCAATCCTAGACAGGCCAGGTGGGCCTTGTTTTTCACACGTTTTAATTTTGTGGTTTCCTTTCTTCCTGGCACTAAGAATGTTAAGGCGGATGCCCTCTCGAGGAGTTTCCTTGCGGACTCTCCTGAGTTATCTGATCCTTCTGTTATTTTGAAAGAGGGTGTAGTTCTTTCCGCCATCTCACCCAATTTGAGACTTGCTCTGGAGGGGTGTCAGGAGGATAGGCCCGAGCGCTGCCCTGTTGGAAAATTGTTTGTCCCGGACCAGTGGAAAAAGAGTGTGATGTCTGAGATTCATTGTTCCGCGTTGGCTGGGCATCCCGGAATTTTTGGTACCAGAGACTTGGTTAGTCGGTCCTTTTGGTGGCCTACCTTGTCTCGTGATGTCAGGGAATTTGTGCAGTCCTGCGGGACTTGCTCTCGCTCCAAGCCTTGCTCTCGCTCTAGTGGTTTGTTGATGCCATTGCCTGTGCCCAAGAGACCATGGACCCATATCTCTATGGATTTCATTTCCGACCTCCCTGTTTCTCAGAGAATGACCGTCATCTGGGTGATTTGTGATAGGTTTTCCAAGATGATACATCTTGTGCCATTACCTAAGTTGCCTTCCTCCTCTGAATTGGTGCCTTTGTTCCTTCAGCACGTGGTTCGTTTACACGGCATTCCTGAGAACATTGTGTCTGACAGAGGAGTCCAGTTTGTTTCAAGATTTTGGAGGACCTTTTGTTCTAAACTTGGTGTTCAATTGTCTTTCTCCTCGGCGTTTCATCCTCAGACCAATGGTCAAACTGAGAGAACAAACCAGACATTGGAGACTTATCTAAGATGCTTTGTGTCTGCTGATCAGGATGACTGGGTCTCTTTTTTGCCTTTGGCTGAGTTTGCTCTTAATAATAGGGCTAGCTCTGCCACTTTGATGTCTCCATTTTTCTGTAATTCTGGGTTTCACCCTCGATTTTCTTCAGGACAGACGGAGGCTTCTGTCTGTCCAGGTGTTGACTCTGTTGTGGAGCGTATGCAACAGATTTGGGACCAGGTAGTGGAGAGGTTGTCCCTCTCTCAGGAGAGGGCCCAGCGGTTTGCTAACCGGCATAGGACTGATGGTCCTCGGTTTAAAGTGGGGGACTTGGTCTGGTTGTCCTCAAGAAATATTCCTATGAGAGTGGCATCTCCTAAATTTAAGCCTAGGTTCATTGGACCTTATAAGATCATGGAGATTCTTAATCCTGTTTCTTTTCGTTTGCTTCTTCCAGGGACATTTAAGATCCATAACGTGTTCCACAAGTCCTTGTTGAAGAGGTTTGTTGAGCCAGTGGTTCCTACTGCTTTGCCTCCTGACCCTGTTCTGGTTGAGGGCAATATGGAGTTTGTGGTTGAGAAAATATTGAATTCTCGTTTTTCTAGACGGAAACTCCAGTATTTGGTTAAGTGGAGAGGTTATGGTCAGGAAGACAATTCTTGGGTGTTTGCTTCGGACATCCATGCTAGGAGACTCATCCGTGCGTATCATAGAACTCATCCTGACCGACCTGGTTGCTCAAGTGAGGGTTCGGTGACCCCTCCTCAAGGGGGGGGTACTGTTGTGAATGGACTTGAAATGAGTTCTGAGCAGAGGCTCCCTCTGGTGGTTACAAGCGGTACTGGACTGTCCAGTGAAGATTGTGAGGAGTGGGAATCAGGTGTTACTGACTGGTCTTATATAAGGGAGTCGCCTTCCCATCAGGGTTGCCGGTGATCAATTGTTCTGGTCTCAATCCTTGAGTTCTGTTTCCTTTGTAGCCTGCTGTGTCGTGTCTGCATCTCCTGCTAACAGATAAGACATTTTCTTCTTTTTGTTTTTGTGCTTGATTTTTGCATTTTGTCCTGCACTTCTGTGGGGGCCTTCAGGGTCCCCTCCGGGGGCTTTTGCCCTCTCAGTTTAGTTCAGCCACTGATGTTTGTACTTTTGCTTTTTCCAGTTTTTTCAGTGGCTGCTGTTTTGATTTTGTTACACCAGAGAACTAATTTAGGTGGTAGAGGTCGTGTGATCTCAGGTGATTTTGAAATTAGTAGAGTTGGTGCTTTTCAGGGTTTTTTGGGATTGCAGTAAGTGCCCTTCCTATCCTTTTCTATTTAGGTAGTTTGGGCCCCAACGTTTGCTCATACTATTTTCTGTCTGTGTCAGTATTTCATCTTGTCTAACCGCCATTACATGTTTGGGGGCTTCCTATGTTCTTTGGGGATCTGCTCCGGGGCAGATAGCTTTCCTCTTTCTATCTTTAGGTGTAGTTAGTTTCTCAGGCTGTGACGAGGCGTCTAGGACCAACGTAGGTACGCTCCACGGCTGCCTCTAGTTGTGGTGGTTAGTCAGGGTACTGCAATCTCATAGATTCCAACTTCTCTGGTGTATTGCCTTTTTTACCTGCACTCCTCAGCTACCGTAACATAACAGCTGTGTTTTTACTGTGGAGATCCTGGGCACTGGAAAAATAAATGTGCCTCTTGAAGGATTTTAAGGATGTTTTTTCTGAAAAGGAGGCCGAGGTCTTACCACCACACCGCCTGTTTGACTGTGCGATCAATCTGGTTCCGGGTGCTAAATTGACCAAGGCCCGCCTGTGGAGCGCCCGCCAGGGCAGTGGGGATACTTGGTACCAGGCCGCTTCTAAAAGGGGCAGTGTCACTGCAGCAGTGACCTGGCCCGTGGCCCTGGGCGTCCAATAAAAGGGGTATTTACAAGGTGTCACAAATAGACCAACACACACGGTATGGGGTTGCGCCTGCAAGGGTTAATCTATCTCCTCTCACTCAGTCCAGCATTTAACCTCTGTCCTATGCTGCAATGGGAGCTTAAATCACACCCCGACACAGACCACACACCCCGCTCATACACGCTGCCACCACTCACAGAACACACGGGTGATGAGTCTCGGAAATATTACTAGTATGTGCCCATCACCAGGAGCACACACTTCTAAGGCTATGGATTCTTTAGAGCAACAAGGTTCAGACTTATTAAAGTTTAAAGCTTTAATATGAAAGGTACAGTGCTTTCAATAAAAAAGATATAAAAATGGAAATAACAAGGGACATACAAATATGCAGTATAAAATAACAGGGAGAAAAATGTACAGAAATATCGAACTTTGCATTCTGGTACTCTGTCCCCGAGAGAGGGGGAATTTGAGATGATCACATCAGCTTGGCTGCCCCCATATATGACACAGTTCTTTTTGAGGAAGTCTAATTTATGGATATGACTTGGGAATCCAATTTCTAGACCAGCCTCTCATTATAATAATCTAATTGCTGGTTTGTGAGTGGACCATGCCATGCTACTAATGAATACATTATTTTCTCTCTGAACCTCTGGTGTAAACTTGCCCATAGATAGCTAGCATTGACATCTAACTTCAAAAGAGCCAGAAGGTGTGAAATGCTCCAATTCTATGTGCTCTCAGGAAGGCACCCTGGAGAGATTGGAGACTAGGAGACTGCCAGTCAGGCTAACATGAGGTCATGACCTGTGTGGAGAGCTGCAGCCTAATGACCTGTGTGGAGAGCTGCAGCCTAAGACAAACGTCACTTACTGCTGATCATATATATGCATACAAATACATACAGTGCCTACAAGTAGTATTCAACCCCCTGCAGATTTAGCTGGTTGACATATTCGGAATTAACTTGGCATTGTGACATTTGTACTGTAGATCAGCCTGGAAGTGGGAAATGCACTGCAGCAAAAATTTTTGTTTTAATTTTTTTTTTTTTTTAAAAACGTTAAAAGTTAATTCAGAGTGTCATTTATTATTCAACCCCTCAAACCACAAGAATTCTGTTTGGTCCCCCTAAAGTATTAAGAAGTAGTTCAGGCACCAAGAATAATGAGCTTCACATGTGTGGATTAATGATCTCTTTTGCCAGCCTTTTCTGACTATTTAAGACCCTCCCCAAACTTGTGAACAGCACTCATACATGGTCAACATGGGAAAGACAAAGGAGCATTCCAAGGCCATCAGAGACAAGATCGTGGAGGGTCACAAAGCTGGCAAGGGGTACAAAACCCTTTCCAAGGAGTTGGCCCTACCTGTCTCCACTGTTGGGAGCATCATCCGTAAGTGGAAGGCTTATGGAACTACTGTTAGCCTTTCACGGCCTGGACAGCCTTTGAAAGTTTCCTCCTGTGCCGAGGCCAGGCTTGTCCGAAGAGTCAAGGCTAACCCAAGGACAACAAGGAAGGAGCTCCGGGAAGATCTCATGGCAGTGGGGACATTGGTTTCAGTCAATACCATAAGTAACGTACTCCACCGCAATGGTCTCCGTTCCAGACGAGCCCGTAAGGTACCTTTACTTTCAAAGCGTCATGTCAAGGCTCGTCTACAGTTTGCTCATGATCACTTGGAGGACTCTGAGACAGACTGGTTCAAGGTTCTATGGTCTGATGAGACCAAGATCGAGATCTTTGGTGCCAACCACACACGTGACGTTTGGAGACTGAATGGCACTGCATACGACCCCAAGAATACCATCCCTACAGTCAAGCATGGTGGTGGCAGCATCATGCTGTGGGGCTGTTTCTCAGCCAAGGGGCCTGGCCATCTGGTCCGCATCCATGGGAGGATGAATAGCACGGCCTACCTGGAGATTTTGGCCAAGAACCTCCGCTCCTCCATCAAGGATCTTAAGATGGGTCGTAATTTCATCTTCCAACAAGACAACGACCCAAAGCACACAGCCAAGAAAACCAAGGCCTGGTTCAGAGGGAAAAAGTCAAGGTGTTGGAGTGGCCTAGTCAGTCTCCTGACCTCAACCCAATTGAAAACTTGTGGAAGGAGCTCAAGATTAAAGTCCACATGAGACACCCAAAGAACCTAGATAACTTGGAGAAGATCTGCATGGATGGAGGAGTGGGCCAAGATAACTCCACAGACCTGTGCCGGCCTGATCAGGTCTTATAAAAGACGATTATTAGCTGTAATTGCAAACAAGGGTTATTCCACGAAATATTAAACATAGGGGTTGTATAATAATTGACCCACACTTTTATGTTTAAAATTTATTAAAATTCAACTGAGCAACATAACTTTTTGTTTTGTAAGATTTATGCTTCTGTTAATAAATCCTACTCTCGTTTGCAGTTTGAAGGCTCTAACTTATTTGCATCTTATCAAACCAGCTAAATCTGCAGGGGGTTGAATACTACTTGTAGGCACTGTATTTCACTACACAAGGGAATAGAGTTTATAGTAAAGTGTTCGTGACGCCACCTGTGGTACTCGGCAATAAAAGATGTTAGCCGACGCTGCAGATTCAGTCCTCTGGGACAGTTGTTGATGCTGCAGAGTTGATGCAGCACTCCACAGGCAGGGCTATGTCCTAGGGCAGGCGTAGTGTGTTCAAGATAGTAATGATGTAGTATTTGGCAAGGGATGTAGCAGTGCTGAGTGGGTGTTGTAAGAAGAACTTGAAACGACACAGTCAGGTGCAGTTTCCAAAGCTTTACTCACAGTTCTGCAGGAAAAGTGTCCAGGGCACTGGCTACAGATGGTGCTGGAGTTCCGATTGCCTGGAAATACTTTGGATTCCAACTTGCCAGGAGGATTTAGAGGCCTTCCTGCTGCGCTTTTTGTTCCTGGCCTCTGCTGCTTATAGCTAAGCTGCGGCCCTCTGTGTTGTTTTTCCAACCTGTATAGCAGGCAGAGTAAGCTTATCAAGGGTCCCATCTCTTCTCACTGGCAACCCTGACTCTTGTGTTAAGGTACTGCCACACTAAACGCTCCCGCTAACGATCACAATAACGACGCATACTAATGCGATCGTTTTTGTGATCGTTTTAATGTCGCTAGTAGCTGCCACACTTAGCGATCTCGTTAACGACTCATAAGCGGTTAGCGATCTCATTAACGACTTTAACGGTCATTGTGATGTAAAAAACAGCGCACATCGTTCACAAAAGGTGCCAGACACAGCGATATAGGCTCACCAGTGGGATGCCAACGATCTAAATACGGTCCAGAACTCTAGTGAACGATCAGCGAGATCACAGCAGGGGCCATGTCATTGCTACATGCCACACACAATAGCGTCACGAACGAGATCGCTAAATAGTGACGTATTTTAGCGATCTCGTTAGCGACGCTGTAAGTGTGGCATACCCTTTACTGCTGTGCTGGCAGGTATCAGTGTGAACAGAGGATTTGCAATTCTCTGTTCTCCAGATGCGACTGTCGGGCTTGGAGTCCCCAACTGGTCCAGGACTCTGGCGTCCACTTATATCAGAGCTCTGCTCTGGGTGAGCTGTAACATTCAGCTCTTTTCCCACGAGTTTCTCTCCACACGTCCTCTCTCGTCCCTATCTACAGACAGACTCTCCTAACTCCTTCCCAACCAGAATGTTCCAAGGAAGCTCCCCTGAAATCAGGTGTTAGAGCTCCCCCTTCTGGTGTGGAGTAAGAAAAGTGTTGCATGCTGTGTGTTACCTGGCAAGGGGTTTCCTCTTTGTTTCCTGGCATGGCATCACCACCTTTGAAGGAAGCAACGCCACTGTGGCAACTGGACTCTTGAGGTGCCACACTTGTACAACCTCTCTGGCCCGGAGTGAACCACTATGAAGAAGTACATTTCTGAAAGCTTATGTAAAGGCCACATCCGTCCCTCTGTCTCTCCTGTGGCGGCTGGATTCTTTTTTGTAAAGAAAAAAGATGGTGGTTTGCGCCCGTGCCTCGATTTTCGGGAATTAAATAAGATCACAGTGAGAAATCCCTATCCCCTCCCGCTCATCCCTGATCTGTACAACCAAATATCGGCGGCTAAGTGGGTTTCCAAATTGGACCTCAGGGAAGCATGTAATCTAATCCGTATTCAGGAGGGGGATGAGTGGGAAACGGCATTTCTCACTTCTGAAGGATTATTTGAGAATCTGGTTATGCCCTTTTGTCTCACTAATGCACCAGCCATTTTTCAGAATTTCATTAACCATGTATTTTCTGATTTTATTGGGCCCTTTTTGGTGGTGTATTTGGATGATATCCTTGTGTTTTCTTCTGACAAAAAAGTTCACATGGATCATCTACGTGCGTTTTTCCAGAGGTTACGGGAGAACTCGCTTTATGCGAAACTTGAAAAATGCTCTTTTTTTTGTTCAAGAGTTGTTCTTTCTCGAGTTCATCCTGTCTGACAAGGGATTTCGTATGGACCCTGGGAAGGTACGGGCCATTGTGGATTGGGTGCAATCCAGAGACTTGAAGGGTCGCCAACGTTTTTTGGGGTTTGCAAACTATTACAGGAAATTCATTAAGGGGTTTTCAAAGGTAGTCAAGCCCCTCACTGATCTTACTTGTAAGGGGGCTGATCTCAAAAACTGGTCAGCTCTGGCTGTGGCAGCGTTTGCTTTGTTAAAGAAATATTTTATGTCTGCCCCTGTTTTGGTCCAGCTCAATCTGTCTGAACCGTTCATCGTTGAGGTAGACGTGCCAGAGGTGGGGGTGGGGGTGGTGTTGTCCCGAGGACCCGCCACTTTGACTAACCTGAGAGAAATTATGATGTTGGGAATTGGGAGCTTTTAGCTATCAAGTTGGCCTTTGAAGAATGGAGGCACTTTTTGGAGGGGCTGTTCATCTGATCACGGTGATTATGGACCACAAGAATTTGTCTTATATTGAGTCTGCCAAACGTTTGACTCACAGAGAGGTTAGGTGGTCCCTTTTTTCACGCTTTAATTTTTCTATCACCTTTTGACCGGGTTTCAAGAATGTCAAGGCCGATGCCTTATCGCTTAGCTTGGATCCAATGTCAACTTCTGAACCTCCTTCCTCCATTCTTCAGCACGGGGTGGTTGTGGCAGTGGTGTCCTCAGAATTAGAGCGGGAGATTCGTAAGGCTCAGTCTCTTGCTCCTCCGTCATTGCGTGACAACAAGCTCTTTGTTCTGGATCAGCACCACTTGAGGGTGCTCCGGAACGATTCTGCTCTTAGTGGTCATCCTGGAGTCTCGGCCACTCGTAGGGCTATTGATAGGCTGTTTTGGTGGTCCTCTATGGCCTCTGATGTTGCCGTGTTTGTATCTTCCTGTGATACATGTGCTCGTGCTAAAAGTTCTCATAACCGGCCGGCCGGGGAATTGGTGCCACAGCCAATTCCGAATAGACCATGGACTCATTTATCCATGGACTTTATCACTGATCTCTGTTATGATTTAGTAGCCGAGGAGGACAGTAGCCAAACTAGCCTAGGCCACAAGACACCGAGAGAGGTTGGTAACTAGCGGATTGCAGACCCCTAAACTGACAGCACAACTAGAAGCAGCCGTGGGACGTGCCTATGGTGCCCTAGATGCCTCGACACAGCCGGAGAGATAACTAAGCCTAAAGACAGAAAGGGGAAAGCTAACTGCCCCGGAGTAGAGCCCCCAAAGGAATAGTAAGCCCACAAACATATATTGGCATGAGATAAGATGAAATACAAACACAGGCAGAAAATAGAGCAAGCAAATGCTGGGGCCCAAACTAGTTAGAACAGAACAGGAAAGAATACTGTCTGCAATCCAGCAAAAACTCTAAAGGTACTGCCACACTACACAATCCCGCTAGCGATCTCGTTAGCGTCGCATACTAATGAGATCGCTAGCGGGATTGTTTCTATATCGCTAGTAGCTACCTATTTTAGCGATGTCGTTAGGACGCTATCGCGGTTAGCGATCTCCTTAACGACTTTAGCGGTACAAAAGTACCGCTAAATCGCTAAAAAAGGTGCCACACTCAGCGATTAGATACTTACCAGCGGGGCGCCAGCGACGAAAATAGGGTCCGGAACGATCGCTGTGATGAACGAGATCACAGCAGGGGCCTCGTCGCTGGTAGATGCCGCACACAACAACATCGCTAACGGGATCGCTAAATAGTGACGTTTTTTAGCGATCCCGTTAGTGATGTTGTTTAGTGTGGCACACCCTTAAGAAAAACTCCAAACAGTCTGATATGCAAAAATACTGAGACCACACGATCTCTCCCCCGCTAGATCAGAACTCAGGTGTAACTGGTAGCAAATAAGAGCATACTGATATAACAGTGAACTGATAATACATAAACAATGGCAAATGAGAGACAGAGGCCAGCGCAGGCCCCAGCCGGGGAACCTGGCTGTAAACACTCCGGAAGGCAGAAAACTGAGAAAGACAAAAACAAATGCCACAGAAATAAACAGCAATAACTTATCTGAAAGTTGCAGAAGCAGGAGGCAAGCTCACTTCGAAAAGAGACCAGGAAAAAACAAATCACTGGCGAGGATCATGGGAAGGTAGCTCACTTATATCTCCCCAGTCAGTCCCACCTGATTGCCACTCATCGCCACCAGGTGAAGGACTTCTGTTAGCCAAAGCAGCTTTATTACTATCAGCAGCCACCAGAGGGAGCCCAAACTCAGAAGTCAGATCCAGTGTGTTCACAACAGATCTCCCTCCTTCCAATGGCATAACTGTGATCTGGGTGGTGGTGGAAAGATTCAGTAAACAGACGCATTTTGTACCTCTGGCAGGACTGCCTAATGCAGAAACACTATCGAGGTTGTTTGTTGAACACGTGGTGCGGTTGCATGGTGTGCCTTTGAGTGTAGTTTCGGATAGAGGGGTACGGTTTGTGTCCAAATTCTGGAGGGCTCTTTGTAAAATGTTTGGTATTAAAACACCAAAAGAAAAAACCTCATAACGAGCCGAGTATGAAACACCAAATCATCTTTATTAAAGCACAAAAATAGAAGACAGTTAAAACTGGCAATACCACAAGTACAGAAAAAAGTGGGGCTCAACTAGAATGCTTCCAATAGACAATAAATACCATAGTGTCAGTATACCAAAATAGTAGCAATTTTGCACCAAAATATATCATATAATGGCTCCAATATCTTGGGCCTATTATTATGTAATGCTAATAGTTCAGCTCAATTCACAATGGTGCAAAAAAATAAAGAAGCTCAATAATGCAAACATGTCACCAAGATACTAACGGTAAATGCATATAAGAAATAACTTAATGCAACCTAGACATGGTACAATTGACTATAAAATAAATAAAGGCATAGTTACCAAAGCAGGAAGGAGACTGGGGAGACACACCACACTACGTTGGGTATTAGTTTGGCCTTCTCCTCGGCCTACCATCCCGAAACCAACGGTCAGACGGAGAGGACCAATCAGTCCCTTGAACAAATTTTGCTGTGTCTTGTCACATCCCAGCAGGATGATTGGTGCTCTTTGTTGCCAGTGGCTGAGTTTGCCTTTAATATTCGTATTAATAAGTCCACGGGCACCTCCCCTGTTGTGAAAGGACTTGAAATGAGTTCTGAGCAGAGGCTCCCTCTGGTGGTTACAAGCGGTACTGGACTGTCCAGTGAAGATTGTGAGGAGTGGGAATCAGGTGTTACTGACTGGTCTTATATAAGGGAGTCGCCTTCCCATCAGGGTTGCCGGTGATCAATTGTTCTGGTCTCAATCCTTGAGTCCTGTTTCCTTTGTAGCCTGCTGTGTCGTGTCTGCATCTCCTGCTAACAGATAAGACATTTTCTTCTTTTTGTTTTTGTGCTTGATTTTTGCATTTTGTCCTGCACTTCTGTGGGGGCCTTCAGGGTCCCCTCCGGGGGCTTTTGCCCTCTCAGTTTAGTTCAGCCACTGATGTTTGTACTTTTGCTTTTTCCAGTTTTTTCAGTGGCTGCTGTTTTGATTTTGTTACACCAGAGAACTAATTTAGGTGGTAGAGGTCGTGTGATCTCAGGTGATTTTGAAATTAGTAGAGTTGGTGCTTTTCAGGTTTTTTTTTGGGATTGCAGTAAGTACCCTTCCTATCCTTTTCTATTTAGGTAGTTTGGGCCCCAACGTTTGCTCATACTATTTTCTGTCTGTGTCAGTATTTCTTCTTGTCTAACCGCCATTACATGTTTGGGGGCTTTCTATGTTCTTTGGGGATCTGCTCCGGGGCAGATAGCTTTCCTCTTTCTATCTTTAGGTGTAGTTAGTTTCTCGGGCTGTGACGAGGCGTCTAGGACCAACGTAGGAACGCTCCACGGCTGCCTCTAGTTGTGGTGGTTAGTCAGGGTACTGCAATCTCATAGATTCCAACTGCTCTGGTGTATTGCCTTTTTTACCTGCACTCCTCAGCTACTGAAACATAACAGTATCACCGGCCTAAAAATTTAAAATTGTATGGTACTCACAGAAGGGAAAAAATATTGTGAAAGAAAAAAGGTTGTCAGAGTTGTCAGAGATATTTTTCTGTTTGTTGCATTTTTTTCCCTCTGTATCTCTGGGTGCTGGGGAGGATTTTTTTTTCACTCAATGGAGTTTGCACAGTTGTCTGGCCGTGTGGATCAGCTTGCCACTGAGGTTCGGAGTATTGCTACCTATCTTGCTAGGTTGCCTGTTGTGGAACCTAGGATTCCCATGCCAGATTTGTTTTTAGGGATCGAGCTAACTTTCAGAATTTCAAAAATAATTGTAAATTGTTTTTTGCCTTAAAATCTAAGTCCTCAGGGAACGCAGCGCAGCAGGTTCAAATTGTCATCTCTCTCCTGCGCGGCGATCCTCAGGATTGGGCTTTTTCCCTGACACCTGGGGATCCTGTTTTGAGTGATGTTGATGCATTTTTTCAGGCTTTGGGGTTATTGTACGAAGAGCCTAATGTCACTGATCAAGCTGAAAAAGCCTTGTTGGCATTAAATCAGGGGCTTGATGACGCTGAGTTGTACTGTCAGAGATTCCGTAGGTGAGCAGTCCTGACCAAGTGGAATGACGACGCTTTGGCGGCACTTTTTTGGAAGGGTCTGTCAGATAATGTAAAGGATGTTATGGTGGGATTCTCTGTCCCCTCTGGTCTCAATGATTCTATGTCATTAGCAATTCAAATTGACAGACGTTTGCGTGAGCGGAGAAGTATGCGTGGAATAGTGTTGCCTTGTGGACCTGCTTCTGAACCCATGCAGTGTGATAGAGTGGTGTCTGGGGCACAGCGTCATGAGATTCGAAAGCGCATTGGGTTATGTTTCTACTGTGGTGATGCCTCTCATGCTATTTCAGTCTGCCCTAAGAGGGGAAGACTTTTTGCACGCTCAGTTGTCTTGGGTAGTGTTCAGACTAAGTTTTTATTAACTGTCACTCTGATATGCTCTCTGTCCTCATTTTCTGCTCAGGCTTTCGTTGATTCTGGAGCAGCTATTAACCTGATGGATTATGATTTTGCTAAACGTTGTGGGTTTCCCTTGATACCCCTACAGAAGTCTATTCCCCTACTGGGGATCGATTCTACCCCTTTGGCTGAGAATAAACCTCAGTTCTCTACTCAGGTGATAATGAGGGTTGAACCTGATCATCAGGAGTGCTGTAAATTTTTGGTTCTGTATAATCTGCATGATATTATCGTACTGGGCTTCCCTTGGTTGCAGTCTCATAATCCTGTTTTGGATTGGAAATCTGTGTCTGTAACCAGTTGGGGCTGCCAATGTGTTAATACCAACACTCCTGTTTTTCCTGCCTCCCCCCAGGCTCAGGATGTTCCTGACTTTTTGATTGATTTTTCTGATGTGTTTAGCGAAAGTAAATCTGCATCCTTGCCTCCCCATAGGAGCTATGACTGCGCTATTGAATTAGTGCCTGGTAGTAAATTCCCTAAAGGTCGCCTTTTTAACTTGTCTGTACCTGAACATGACGCTATGCGGTCTTATATCAAGGAATCATTGGAGAAGGGTCATATCAGACCATCCTCTTCACCCTTAGGTGCCGGTTTTTTCTTTGTGGCCAAAAAGGATGGTTCATTAAGGCCGTGTATTGATTATCGTCTTTTGAACAATATTACTGTAAAATATCAATACCAGTTACCTTTGATTTCTGACCTGTTTTCCAGGGTGAAAAACGCTACTTGGTTTACCAAGCTTGACCTCAGGGGGGCATATAACCTTATTCGCATTAAGCACGGGGATGAATGGAAGACGGCATTCAATACCCCTGAGGGGCATTTTGAGTACCTTGTGATGCCCTTTGGGCTCACTAATGCTCCTTCTGTCTTCCAGTCCTTCATGAATGACATTTTCAGGGATTTTGTGGATAAATTTCTGATTGTTTATTTGGATGATATCTTGATTTTTTCTAATGACTGGGACTCTCATGTGAAACATGTTCGAACTGTATTCCGGATTTTGAGAGAGAATGCTCTGTATGTGAAGGGATCAAAGTGTCTTTTTGGCGTACAGAGGATCTCATTTCTGGGATTCATTTTGTCCCCATCTATTATTGAACTGGACCCGGTCAAGGTTCAGGCCATCTGTGATTGGGTCCAACCTACTTCATTAAAGGCTCTTCAAAGATTTTTGGGTTTTGCCAATTTTTATCGTAAATTTATTGGTAATTTCTCGGTTATTGTTAAACCATTAACTGATATGACCAAAAAGGGTTCTGATGTGGTGAATTGGCCTCCTGAGGCAGTCTCTGCATTTCAGGAACTTAAGCAGAGATTCACTTCTGCTCCTGTTCTACGGCAGCCTGATGTTTCTCTGCCATTTCAGGTGGAGGTTGATGCCTCTGAAATTGGGGCAGGTGCCGTTTTGTCCCAAAAAGATCCAGAGACCTCTAAAAGTAACCCTTGTGCCTTTTTCTCTCGAAAATTTTCTCCTACTAAACGTAATTATGACGTGGGTAATCGGGAGTTGTTGGCCATGAAGTGGGCTTTTGAAGAGTGGAGACATTGGCTGGAGGGAGCCAAACATCAGGTGGTGGTCCTTACGGACCATAAGAATCTGGTTTATCTGGAATCTGCCAAGCGACTCAATCCTAGACAGGCCAGGTGGGCCTTGTTTTTCACACGTTTTAATTTTGTGGTTTCCTTTCTTCCTGGCACTAAGAATGTTAAGGCGGATGCCCTCTCGAGGAGTTTCCTTGCGGACTCTCCTGAGTTATCTGATCCTTCTGTTATTTTGAAAGAGGGTGTAGTTCTTTCCGCCATCTCACCCAATTTGAGACTTGCTCTGGAGGGGTGTCAGGAGGATAGGCCCGAGCGCTGCCCTGTTGGAAAATTGTTTGTCCCGGACCAGTGGAAAAAGAGTGTGATGTCTGAGATTCATTGTTCCGCGTTGGCT
Organism: Oophaga sylvatica; assembly: GCA_033576555.1. Classification (NCBI taxonomy): domain Eukaryota; kingdom Metazoa; phylum Chordata; class Amphibia; order Anura; family Dendrobatidae; genus Oophaga; species Oophaga sylvatica. Next base: position 18,424 of record JARQOD010009694.1, read on the forward strand.
GGGCATCCCGGAATTTTTGGTACCAGAGACTTGGTTAGTCGGTCCTTTTGGTGGCCTACCTTGTCTCGTGATGTCAGGGAATTTGTGCAGTCCTGCGGGACTTGCTCTCGCTCCAAGCCTTGCTCTCGCTCTAGTGGTTTGTTGATGCCATTGCCTGTGCCCAAGAGACCATGGACCCATATCTCTATGGATTTCATTTCGACCTCCCTGTTTCTCAGAGAATGACCGTCATCTGGTTGATTTGTGATAGGTTTTCCAAGATGATACATCTTGTGCCATTACCTAAGTTGCCTTCCTCCTCTGAATTGGTGCCTTTGTTCCTTCAGCACGTGGTTCGTTTACACGGCATTCCTGAGAACATTGTGTCTGACAGAGGAGTCCAGTTTGTTTCCAGATTTTGGAGGACCTTTTGTTCTAAACTTGGTGTTCAATTGTCTTTCTCCTCGGCGTTTCATCCTCAGACCAATGGTCAAACTGAGAGAACAAACCAGACATTGGAGACTTATCTAAGATGCTTTGTGTCTGCTGATCAGGATGACTGGGTCTCTTTTTTGCCTTTGGCTGAGTTTGCTCTTAATAATAGGGCTAGCTCTGCCACTTTGATGTCTCCATTTTTCTGTAATTCTGAGTTTCACCCTCGATTTTCTTCAGGACAGACGGAGGCTTCTGTCTGTCCAGGTGTTGACTCTGTTGTGGAGCGTATGCAGCAGATTTGGGACCAGGTAGTGGAGAGGTTGTCCCTCTCTCAGGAGAGGACCCAGCGGTTTGCTAACCGGCATAGGACTGATGGTCCTCGGTTTAGAGTGGGGGACTTGGTCTGGTTGTCCTCAAAAAATATTCCTATGAGAGTGGCATCTCCTAAATTTAAGCCTAGGTTCATTGGACCTTATAAGATCATGGAGATTCTTAATCCTGTTTCTTTTCGTTTGCTTCTTCCAGGGACATTTAAGATCCATAACGTGTTCCACAAGTCCTTGTTGAAGAGGTTTGTTGAGCCAGTGGTTCTTACTGCTTTGCCTCCTGACCCTGTTCTGGTTGAGGGCAATATGGAGTTTGTGGTTGAGAAAATATTGAATTCTCGTTTTTCTAGACGGAAACTCCAGTATTTGGTTAAGTGGAGAGGTTATGGTCAGGAAGACAATTCTTGGGTGTTTGCTTCAGACATCCATGCTAGGAGACTCATCCGTGCGTATCATAGAACTCATCCTGACCGACCTGGTTGCTCAAGTGAGGGTTCGGTGACCCTCCTCAAGGGGGGGTACTGTTGTGAAAGGACTTGAAATGAGTTCTGAGCAGAGGCTCCCTCTGGTGGTTACAAGCGGTACTGGACTGTCCAGTGAAGATTGTGAGGAGTGGGAATCAGGTGTTACTGACTGGTCTTATATAAGGGAGTCGCCTTCCCATCAGGGTTGCCGGTGATCAATTGTTCTGGTCTCAATCCTTGAGTCCTGTTTCCTTTGTAGCCTGCTGTGTCATGTCTGCATCTCCTGCTAACAGATAAGACATTTTCTTCTTTTTGTTTTTGTGCTTGATTTTTGCATTTTGTCCTGCACTTCTGTGGGGGCCTTCAGGGTCCCCTCCGGGGGCTTTTGCCCTCTCAGTTTAGTTCAGCCACTGATGTTTGTACTTTTGCTTTTTCCAGTTTTTTCAGTGGCTGCTGTTTTGATTTTGTTACACCAGAGAACTAATTTAGGTGGTAGAGGTCGTGTGATCTCAGGTGATTTTGAAATTAGTAGAGTTGGTGCTTTTTAGGGTTTTTTTTGGGATTGCAGTAAGTACCCTTCCTATCCTTTTCTATTTAGGTAGTTTGGGCCCCAACGTTTGCTCATACTATTTTCTGTCTGTGTCAGTATTTCTTCTTGTCTAACCGCCATTACATGTTTGGGGGCTTTCTATGTTCTTTGGGGATCTGCTCCGGGGCAGATAGCTTTCCTCTTTCTATCTTTAGGTGTAGTTAGTTTCTCAGGATGTGACGAGGCGTCTAGGACCAACGTAGGAACGCTCCACGGCTGCCTCTAGTTGTGGTGGTTAGTCAGGGTACTGCAATCTCATAGATTCCAACTGCTCTGGTGTATTGCCTTTTTTACCTGCACTCCTCAGCTACCGAAACATAACACTCCCCGTTCTTTTGTAATTACAGCTTTCACCCCCATTTTGGTGAGTTTTCCAGGATAGACTCGGGTGTTCGGGGCTAAGATGGCCATTCAGCGGTTGAGAGAGGTATGGAGGGAGGTCCAGAGGAACATTGGGGAGGCTCATGGCAAACATAAACATTTTGCGGATAAGCGACGATCTACACAACCTGTATTCCTGATGGGAGATAAAGTATGGTTGTCTGCCAGGAACATTCGGCTGAAAGTTCCTTCTGCTAAGCTTGGTCCCAGGTTTATAGGTCCTTATTAGTGATGGGCGAACCCCCGATGTTCAGGATCGGCATGTTCGCCCGAGTTTTTTGTAAAGTTTGAGTTCGGGGCCGGAGACGAAGCTAACTTGCGTCCGAACCCCGAACTTGAACTTTACAGATGTGGGCCATTCTAATTGTACTTACCTGTCCAGAGACGCATCTGTTATGTTTCGGTAGCTGAGGAGTGCAGGCAAAAAAGGCAATACACCAGAGCAGTTGGAATCTATGAGATTGCAGTACCCTGACTAACCACAACAACTAGAGGCAGCCGTGGAGCGTTCCTACGTTGGTCCTAGACGCCTCGTCACAGCCTGAGAAACTAACTACACCTAAAGATAGAAATAGGAAAGCTATCTGCCCCGGAGCAGAACCCCAAAGATAATTGAAAGCCCCCAAACATGTAATGGCGGTTAGACAAGAAGAAATACAGACACAGACAGAAAATAGTATGAGCAAACGTTGGGGCCCAAACTAACTAAATAGAAAAGGATAGGAAGGGTACTTACTGCAATCCCAGAAAACCCTGAAAAGCACCAACTCTACTAATTTCAAAACACCTGAGATCACACGACCTCTACCACCTAAATTAGTTCTCTGGTGTTGATATGGAAATTTAATTAGGATAAAAAATATCCTGTGTTTGCTGCTTGCCATGTCCAAATCTCTATATAATGTCTTTTTGAGCGCTCAGAACGAAATGAGGACTGTCCACACGAAAGTGTCAGTATAACAGTTCGTCAAAGACATACATTTATTATTCATTCAAGGTTTTATACGTTTACAAAAAGGGGCTGGTTAGTCAATTAACATACAATTAAAAGCTGCTAGATTATTGGCTGTTCTAGTGTAAATATGATAATTATGATAATCATGATTGAAAGAGCTGAAGTTGCAGAATTATTGTTTAAATTCTTGTGACCTAGTTGCCTTGCATAACTATAATGTAAACAACAGATATCTAATAGGACATTTTGTACTTCATGCATTTGTTCCTTTACGAAGGTCTTATGAAGGCCAGATTTCTTTAACATAGTAACATAGTAACATAGTTATTAGGGTTGAAGGAAGACTTTAAGTCCATCTAGTTCAACCCATATCCTATCCTAACCTGCCCTAACATGTTGATCCAGAGGAAGGCAAAAAAAACCCAAGTGGCAAACAGTAAGCTTCACATTGGGGAAAAAATTCCTTCCCGACTCCACATACGGCAATCAGACTAGCTCCCTGGATCAACGCTGTATCTAGGAAACTAGTGAATATAGCCTGTAATATTATACTTTTCAAGAAAGGCATCCAGTCCCCTCTTAAATTTTAGTAAGGAATCACTCATTACAACATTAGACGGCAGAGAGTTCCATAGTCTCACTGCTCTTACAGTAAAGAATCTGCATCTGTGATTATGGCTAAACCTTCTTTCCTCCAGACGTAGAGGATGCCCCCTCGTCCCGTCACAGGTCTAAGAGTAAAAAGATCATTAGAAAGGTCTTTGTACTGTCCCCTCATATATTTGTACATTGTAATAAGATCACCCCTAAGCCTTCGTTTTTCCAAACTAAATAACCCCAAGTGTAATAATCTGTCTTGGTATTGCAGACCCCCCAGTTCTCTAATAACCTTGGTCGCTCTTCTCTGCACCCGCTCCAGTTCAGCTATGTCTTTCTTATACACCGGAGACCAGAACTGCACACAGTATTCTAAGTGTGGTCGCACCAGTGACTTGTATAGAGGTAAAATTATGTTCTCCTCATGAGCATCTATGCCTCGTCTAATGCATCCCATTATTTTATTTGCCTTGGCAGCAGCTGCCTGACATTGGCCACTAAATTTGAGTTTGTCGTCCACCCATACACCCAAGTCTTTTTCAGTGACAGTTTTGCCCATGTTTTACAATTAAGCACATAATTATACATCTTATTTGTTCTACCCAAGTGCATGACCTTACATTTATCCCCATTAAAGCTCATTTGCCATTTATCAGCCCAAGCTTCTAGTTTACATAAATCCTCCTGTAATATAAAATTATCCTCCTCTGTATTTATTACCCTGCAGAGTTTAGTGTCATCTGCAAATATTGAAATACTACTCTGTATGCCCCTACAAGGTCATTAATAATATGTTAAAGAGAAGCGGCCCCAATACTGACCCTGTGGTACCCCACTGCTAACCGTGACCCAGTCCGAGTGTGCTCCATTAATAACCACCCTTTGTTTCTATCCATGAGCCAGTTCTTAACCCATTACACATATTTTCCCCTATCCCCATTGTTCTCATTTTATGTATCAACCTTTTGTGTGGCACTGTATCAAAAGCTTTTGAGAAGTCCATGAACACCACGTCCACTGCATTCCCTTGGTCCAGTCCTGAACTTACCCCTTCATAAAAGCTTATCAGATTAGTCTGACAAGAACGGTCCCTCGTAAACCCATGCTGATACTGTGTCATGAGGTTATTCAGCTTCAGATACTCCAAAATAGTATCCCTTAAAAAACCCTCCAGGATTTTACCCACAGTATATGTTAAGCTCACTGGCCTATAATTTCCAGGTTCAGTTTTTGCCCCCTTTTTGAATATTGGCACCACATTTGCTATACGCCAGTCCTGTGGTACAGACCCAGTTATTATGGAATCTTTAAAGATTAAAATAATGGTCTATCTATAACTGTACTTAATTCCTGCAGTACTCGGGGGTGTATCCCATCCGGACCCGGGGATTTGTCAACTTTAGTGATTTTTAGACGCCGCCGTACTTCCTGCTGGGTTAAGCATGTGACATTTAATGGAGAAATTTTTTTATCTCTGATCATGTTATCTGTCATGGGATTTTCTTGTGTAAATACAGTTGAAAAAAGTCATTTAGCATATTGGCTTTTTCCTCATCCTCATCCACCATTTCACCCAGACTATTTTTAAGGGACCAACACTATCATTTTTTAGTTTCTTGCTATTTATGTAGTTAAAGAATATTTTGGGATTATTTTTACTTTCTCTGGCAATGAGTCTCTCTGCCTCAATCTTTGCTGTCTTGATTTGCTTTTTACAGAATTTATTCAGTCTTCTGTATTTATTTAATGCCTCTTCACTACCTACTTGCTTTAATTCCCTAAACGCTTTCTTTTTGTCCCTTATTGCGCCCCTTACAGCTCTATTTAGCCATAGTGGTTTCCTCCTAATTCTAGCATGTTTATTCCCATAGGGTATATACTGTGCACAGGTCCTATTCAGGATCCCAATAAACGTCTCCCATTTTCTTTGTGTATTTTTATGTCTCAGGATATCGTCCCAGTTTATTGCACCAAGATCATCTCTCATCCGTTGGAAATTTGCCTTCCTGAAGTTTAGTGTCCTTGTAACCCCTCGACTACACATCTTATTAAAGGATACATGAAAGCTTATTATTTTGTGATCACTATTACCCAAGTGACCCCCAACCCTTATATTTGATATGCGGTCTGGCCTGTTGGATAATATTAGGTCTAGCAGTGCCCCCCCTCTTGTTGGGTCCTGAACTAGTTGTGAAAGGTAATTGTCTCTCATAGTTGCCAAAAACTTATTACCTTTGCTGGAACTGCAGGTTTCTGTTCCCCAATGTATTTCAGGGTAGTTGAAGTCCCCCATAATAATGACTTCTCCTTGAGTTGCTGCTTCATCTATTTGCTTACGAGGATATTCTCTGTTGCTTCCATTATTTTAGGAGACTTATAACAAACCCTATCAATAATTTATTATTTTTCCCCTCCCCTAATCTCCACCCACAGAGACTCTACATCTTCATTAGATTCACATATATCACGCAGGATGGGTTTTAAGGATGATTTTACATATAAACACACACCCCCACCTCGCTTATTTTTACGGTCATTTCTAAACAGACTATAGCCCTGTAAATTAACCGCCCAGTCGTGGCTCTCATCCAGCCAAGTCTCAGATATCCCCACCATGTCATAATTATGTTCCAACAAAATTAATTCTAATTCCGCCATTTTGTTGGTGAGGCTTCTGGCATTAGTATACATGCACTTTATGTATCTCTCTGAACCTCTATTCTTTCTTAAATTATTAACTGTTCTAACCCCACCCCCCATGCCACCCCCACCCCCAATTTCATTATTTGTGCCCAGGTCTCTATCTGCACTGCCTTCCCTCCTATAAAATGAATACCCCCCCCCAGTCCCTAGTTTAAAGACTCCTCCAACCTTCTAGCCATTTTCTCCCCCAGCACAGCTGCACCCTCCCATTGAGGTGCAGCCCGTCCCTAGCATAGAACCTGTAGCCAACTGAGAAGTCGGCCCAGTTCTCCGGGAAAACCCAAACCCCTCCTTCCTACACCAATTCTTGAGCCACTTATTAACCTCCCTAATCTCCCGTTGCCTCTCTGGTGTGGCACGTGGTACCGGCAGTATTTCAGAAAATACCACGTTGGAGGTCCTTGCTTTAAGCTTGCAGCCTAATTCCCTGAAATCATCTTTAAGGACCTTCCACCTGCCTCTAACTTTGTCATTTGTGCCAATGTGCACCATGACGCTGGGTCCTCACCAGCCCCTCCCAGTAATCTGTCAACCCGATCAGCGATGTGTCGGACTCGAGCGCCAGGTAGGCAGCACACTGTTCGACGATCCTGTCTTTGTGACAGATTGCCCTATCTGTTCCCTAATAATTGAGTCCCCCACTACCAGCACCTGTCTGGCCTGCCCTGCTCTCCTAATTCCCCCCTTACTGGAGCAGACACTCCCCCGGCTTTCAGAGGACATGCCTGCTGCAGCAGTGCTACCCCTGTACTGACAACCCCCTCATCTGCCAACTTTGCAAACTTATTGGGGTGTGCCAGATCAGGACTAGCCTCCCTGGCGCTCTTCCCTCTACCCCGCTTTCTAACTGTCACCCAGCTTCCTACTTCAGTGTCCTGCAGCTCCACCCTATCATCCCCCCCCTCATCTATCCCATTGAGCGTCTGCTCAGTGAGCAGAAGACTCCTTTCCATATTGTCTATGGATCTCAGTGTTGCCAGCTGCACATTTAGATCCAGGATTTGGGCTTCCAAATGCACAACGTGCTCACATCTCACACAGCAGTATGCACCCTCGACCGGCTGTTCAAGGATTGCATACATGTGGCAAGATGTACACTGGATGGCATTGGCAATAGTGGAGCACATATCTAATGGGGATTTCACCAGACAGCAAAGATAAGTAAAAATAAATAAAAAGTATTAATAAAATATACAGTAACAGCAATTCAGTAAATCCTCCCTTGGAAACTCCCTGAATCCAAAGTCACTGAATCTCAAGTCACACTTAACCACCGTTCACACTTGCGCACCGGTCACACTCAGCTCGCTCACACTCGCTGAAGCAGAAGATTTAAAGAGAGAGTTTTTTTTTTTTTTTTTTTTTCTCCAGCAGCAAATCACCCTGCTGCTCTAATGCACTTCCAAAAAGACTTGAGCCCCAACCAGCTGGCCCTTATAAACCCTTAATTATGAACCCCACCCTTAATTAACCCCTTGTGAATATAGCTACACCAAGGTTTAAATGCAATATAGTTAACCTTTAAACCTTTAAACACACAGATAGTAAAATAAGAGATTACTCCTTTAGAGAGAAAAAAATAGGTTAAAAAAGCCCCAAAAGATAGAACAGGTAGAAAGGCACTCAGCAATCCACAATTCAGCCACTCACACCAATTCACACAGGTATTTGATTAAAGGTTTTTCAAATACTTCTTTACTGAATCTCAAGTCACACTTACCACCGTTCACACTTGAACAACAGATATCTAATAGGACATTTTGTACTTCATGCATTTGTTCCTTTACGAAGGTCTTATGAAGGCCAGATTTCTTTAAAACGACTGATTATATCTGGCCTAGAAATATGTGAGCACAAGGGTTTTTTAGCAAGTGAGATCTATCTAACTGTGAACTGTGAATACATATATGTGAATATACTTTGAATATATATGGAAGACATATATATTTCCATGACAGTCCCCCCTTAGATACCACTTGCCCTAAAAACCTGCTCCTGGCCCAAAGCGCTGCAACTCTTTTGTGCTGCCGGTGAGTTGAGACACCCCTAGTACATGCCTCCCCCACCGAATACAGACTTTTCGCAAATGGGCGGTCAGGAGGACTGTCCCTGTCGGGGGTTTATGTGTTTGCAATCATAGTCTCTTTATTTGATAGGATGTTTCATCAAGGATGTGTATTCTCAGTCTGGAGGTAGTTCGGAGATCTGTCAAGCCAGGCAGTTCTATCCGGACTGGTGCGAGGTCCAAGATGGTGAGTGGCATCAAATTGGTTGTCTCCTGAACAGTTTTTTCCATTATCCTGCGGATACAAGGAATTACACAGCAACCAGTAATTAATGCAAAAATGAGAACCCCCATAATGGCTGTCCCAACCTGTGCCAACATTTTCTGCCACCCACTCATCCACCCAAAGTATCGATCCCATGGGTCAGTGACACCTGAGTTCTGTTTCAGTTCCTCTGATAACTCAGTAAGTTTCTGTATTGCCATTGTGACTTTACCATTTGGGCCAGTGTTGTCTGGGATGTAGGTGCAACAGGTGTCTTTGATCATTTTGTAAACACCTCTTTCTCAGCTAGAATCATATCCAAAGCCATTCTATTCTGGAATGCCAAAAGGGGAAGTGGGGCCTAACTGTGCTGCCAAACCTTTTACAGCATCTATGGTGAAGTTAACAAATCTCTGCTGGTTATAATAGATGTAATTTATCCAATCAACATTTTTTTTATAGTGACTCAAATCCTGCTTTAACTTGGTCTCTGGCCTTGAACTCATCAGGTAGGTCTCTGGTCATCTGTTGGTCAGTCAGAGCATCCACGACATCCTTCATGGCTTAGGTGTCTCTCCTGGTACGGGAGCTTCCTTGCAATGCGATACGTGGATTCAAACAGGCTTTCCCTCTAGTTACACAGAGGTTGATGTCATCTGGGGCTCTTGGACAGGATCATCAAATCTGGCAGTGAGGAGAAAAACTCGAGAATGGACATTAGTTTTTGACCAATTCAATTACATAAGTGTTATGATTTGGTAGCTGAGGAGAGCAGGCAAAAAAGGCAATACACCAGAGAGGTTGGAATCTATGGGATTGCAGTACCCTGACTAACCACCACAACTAAAGGCAGCCGTGGAGCGTTCCTACGTTGGTCCTAGACGCCTCGTCACAGCCTGAGAAGCTAACTACACCTAAAGATAGAAAAAGGAAGCTATCTGCCTCGGAGCAGATCCCCAAAGAACATAGGAAGCCCCCAAACATGTAATGGCGGTTAGACAAGAGGAAATACAGACACAGACAGAAAATAGTATGAGCAAACGCTGGGGCCCACATCTGTCTAGATAGAAGAGGATAGGAAAGGCACTTACTGCAACCCCAAAAAAACCCTGAAAAGTACCACTCTACTAATTACAAAAACACCTGAGATCACACGACCTCTACCACCTAAATTAGTTCTCTGGTGTAACAAAAACTAAACAGCAACCACTGAAAAAACTGGAAAAGGCAAATGAACAAACAGTGGCTGAACTAAACTGAGAGGAGCATAAGCCCCCCGAAGGGGACCCGGCAGACCCCCACAGAAGTGCAGGACAAAATGCAGGCACCAAAAAACTAAAAGAAGAAAATGTCTTATCTGTTAGCAGAAGATGCAGGCACGAAACAGCTTTTTCTGGGTCTCTGGGGTGTGCCTTACGCTAACAGTGCAATTAGGAGTGTGTCATGCCATGGTTTGCGTGTCTCTTGGGAAATTTTTCAGCATTCTATTCTTAAGTGTTTCGTTCAGTTTTTTCTACCTTCCTGCTGCTCTGGGGGTGGTAAGGAGTGTGTAGGCCTAAATCTGACCCTACTGCTAATCGGGTCGTGTGTCAGATTTGCTGTGAATGCGGGTCCCTGATCACTTTCTATCATTTCTGGAACCCCGTATCTGCACACTATTTTCTGAAAGTAGCTGCTTTGCAGTAGTCTTTGCTGACTTGGAACGCTTCTGTTCATCTTGAAAATACTTCTTTTGACCACAATGGCGTATTTGAATCCTTCACTTGGCGATATCTGGATATCCAATCAACATTTTTTTTATAGTGACTCAAATCCTGTAGGTCTGGAGACGGTGACATTATGAGGCAATGGCAATAGAGGCGCCACAAAGATGCCTGGCGGTGGAGAGATTACTGTTGGTTGAGCTTGATTGAAGATTGCCAAGATGTCATGTGGAGTGAGAGTTTCCAGTGGCTGTCCAAGAGTGATTTCAGCAACCTTGTCCAGGAGGGTGTGTGCTGCAGATACTGCCATCAGGCAGGAGGGTGCTCTTCTTGCAACTGGATCCAAGTGGGCTGAGAGGCAGCCTAAAAGTCTCTGTTTTCCCCCGTGAATCCGTGCCAGGACTCCAGTAGCATGACCTTCTTTCTTCCATCAGGTAGACGGAAAGACTTTTCATAGTCAGGTAGGCCTGGTATTGGCGCTGAGACTGTGGAGTTCTTCCAATCTCCTGAATGGGTTGAAGGCTGCGTCTGATAGAAGGAGCGGGGTTGCGTTGATGCAAGCGCACAGAGGCTGCATTAGGACTGAGGCATCAGGGATCCAGGTTCTGCAATATGACACTAGACCAGGGAAGTCCTGCAGCATTCTTGGAGTTGTTGGGGGAGCCATCTTCTCCACAGTGGTCTTCCAGTCTTTTGACATGTGTTTCGTCTTGTGGGCAATACAGTGTCCCAGGGATGTAACTTGCTTCTGGCATCACTGGACTTTGTTCTTCCAGACCTTGCGTTGCTGTTCTTCCAGTAGAGATAGGAGAGACAAGGAATAGACTGTGCAGGTGTTGATGTCAACCACACAAAATAGAAGGTCATCCACGTGTTGTAGAAGAGTGACTCTTGCATATTCTGCAATCCAGTTGACGAGGATGGAGGACATTGTCTTGGTGAAACTTAAAGGGCTTGTTTTGAGCACCTTGAGGCAACATTGTCCATATGCACTGCACTGGTGCGTGAAAGCAGGCCTCCAGGTGGAGGGGAAACACTGAAGAAGGTACTGGCCAGGTTGATCACCGTGAATACTGTTGCGGTGACTGGGACTCTTGAGAGCAGAGTGTGATGGTTCAGCACTGTTGGGGTTTCAAATACCGTAGCCTCTTTCGCGGCCTCCAGGCCTTGCACCATCTGAACTCAGTGGGGTTTACAGTCTTTTTCTTCACTGTGGAAAGCTGGGATTGATTCCGATGGGCGAGGCAGCCCAGTTTGGCCTTGTCCTTCAGTATGTGGCAGGGGACTCCCATCTGCTGGTGCAGAGCTGGCGGGAAAACAAGCCGTCTTTCTAGGATCCACATCATGAGAGATGACGACCAGCTGGCTTTCTTGTTCTCCACCAAGACAGTTACTGTGTTAGCACCTGTTCTGGTCACAGGGGGTCTTCTTGTTGGGACGTCTCCTTAAACGGCTGCTTTTTTTCTCAGCACGGGCATCAGTAGTTTCTTTTTCTCCAGCTTGGTCTCAGGTCAGTATTTGTGCACAAGTTGAAAGCTGAGGGCC
>JARQOD010009695.1:0-30363 GCA_033576555.1 Oophaga sylvatica
TCCTTCCCACACTGGAAGGCTGGAGTCTGCCTGTATGGGCAGACCCATAATTTTATATAACTTCTCACATCTTTGACAGCCTTCTTGCCTTCCCGTGACTCGACTACATCACCAACTCCCAAAGCCCCACCCTCTAACTTATGAGGTCTCTCGAATTTAAACATGCGCATCATGATTTAACAGAGTGCAATGGTCTGTCGCGACTCAGACCACCGATGCCGCGGCAGGTCACCACCCGTCAGCGTAGAGCCCTCCTCAACACGCTGATAAAACAGAGAGAACCTCCTCTATATATCTCTTCCTAACGTGGATGGTGACTTTACAGCTCGGCTTACCGCAACACTCTACTTATCACAGCTGGCCGTCCCCTTGTGGGACTCCCCTGTATTAGACAAAGAGCCCTCCTCAATTTGTCAGGTACTTGGTAGACAAAGAGCCCTCCTCAATTTGTCATTTACTTGGTAGACAAAGAGCCCTCCTCAATTTGTCATTTACTTGGCTCACATGTGCATCTTCCACCCCACTAGAGGAAACATCTTTTACAGAATTTTCACTACAGTCACGGGAGACAACTATCTAGAAATGAGTACAGCGACCGGAGGGGGAGGAAGTGGTGTTCACAAGAGTGCGCGCAGGTACGCGACGTCACTCGGTCTCACGATTGCTGGTTCGGGACGTGGCGCGGGGTCGCCCCAGTCTCACCACTCGACCGGTCACTCACCCAGACCCAGACAGAAAACACGACAGGACCCACAGTGACTGACACACAGGCAAGTGGGACACATAAATATATGCTCCCAACTTACCGTGCTCGACGGAGGGTGATCAGTCCTCGAATTCAGTCACCACAGGTACCACCGGGAAATCTAGGAGACGGGTCTGGCAAGTAGCGAGCCGCTGGCCACGCCCCACGTTGGGCCCCAAATTGTCGGGGTCGTTACGACAAACCACTCGTCCTCCAGTCACTCCAAATTCAGACTATGAGCATGGGTCGACCAATCAAAGAATGAGTCAGACAAATAGCTGGTTCAAACTCAATGCATGCTCTGTACTGCTACCGGCGTCAGTAAGGGCTCAACAACGTTCTGACTTTATTTTCCTCTTACACAATGTTTTGTACGCAAGAATATAGGCGGTGCATGGGAAAGGGAAAAAGGGCTGGGTAAGGGAGAGGGGTTAGCCATATATGTCTATGTATGGTATTCTGCCATCTGGATTGGTTCCACTGTTCCTTAGATCTTCTTCTAAGTCCTCCCTTCATCGTCATCCTTAAGTTTCATTTTTGCAGAGAATTGATACTGCTTTTCTTGTATATCACGTGGTTTCTCAGTTCCCAAAGGTGGGGCAGACACCGGTTACAGCCTTCTTAGAATAAGTTTCGATCTGAGTAATACTTGGCAAGGAAAACTTATTGTTTCAAGAACAAAGAACAAAGTAGTAGTAAGCACACAAGCATATAAAGTATAAAAATATAAAAGTATATATATATATTGTCCCTGACAGTATCAGTAGAAAATAAACCACAATATTTGTTGTACAATTTCTCTGAGTACACCGATACCCCATGTGTGGGGGAAAACCAATCTTTAGGCGCACGGCAGTGCTTAGAAGGGAAGGAGCATCATTGAGATTTTGAATGTCAAATTGGCTGGAATCGAGAGCGGACACCATGTAGCGTTTGGAGAGTCCTTGATGTACCTAAACAGTGGAAACCCCCAAAAGTGACCCCATTTTGGAAACTAGACCCCCCAAAGAACTTATCTAGATCTGTGGTGAGCACTTTGAACCCCCAAGGGCTTCACATAAGGTTATAACGTAGAGCTGTAAAATTTAAAAATCATTTTTTTCCACAAAAATGATCTTTTCACCCCAATTTTTATTTTTCAAAGGTTAAAGGATCCCAAAAGTTATTCTGCAATTTGTCCTGAGTACGCTGATACCCCATATGTGGGGGGTAAACCACTATTTGGGCGCATGGCAGAGCTCGGAAGGGAAGCAGCGCCATTTGACTTTTTTGGCTGGAATCGAGATTGGACGCCATGTCGCATTTGGAGAGTCCCTGATGTATCTAAACAGTGGAAACCCCCCACAAGTGACCCCATTTTGGAAACTAGACCCCCAAGGAACTTATCTAAATGTGTTGTGAGAGCTTTGAAACCCCAAGGGCTTCACAGAAGGTTATAACGTAGAGCCGTAAATTAAAAAAATCATATTTTTTCCACAAAAATGATCTTTTCATCCCAATTTTTATTTTCCAAAGGATAAAAGGACCCCAAAAGTTATTGTGCAATTTGTCCTGAGTACGCTGATACCCCATATGTAGGGGTAAACCACTATTTTGGCGCATGGCAGAGCTCGGAAGGGAAGTAGCGCCATTTGACTTTTTGGCTGGAATTGAGATTGGACACCATGTCGCATTTGGAGAGTCCCTGATGTACCTAAACAGTGGAAACCCCCACAAGTGACCCCATTTTGGAAACTAGACCCCCCAAGGAACTTATCTAAATGTGTTGTGAGAGCTTTTAACCCCCAAGGGCTTCACAGAAGGTTATAACGTAGAGCCGTAAAATTAAAAAATCATATTTTTTTCCACAAAAATGATCTTTCATCCCAATTTTTATTTTCCAATGGATAAAAGGACCCCAAAAGTTATTGTGCAATTTGTCCTGAATACGCTGATAACCCATATTTAGGAGTAAACCACTGTTTTGGCACATGGCAGAGCTCGGAAGGGAAGCAGCGCCATTTGACTTTTTGGCTGGAATTGAGATTGGACACCATGTCGCATTTGGAGAGTCCCTGTGTGCCTAAACAGTGGAAACCCCCCACAAGTGACCCCATTTTGGAAACTAGACCCCCCCAAGGAACTTATCTAGATGTGTGGTGAGAGCTTTCAACCCCCAAGGGCTTCACAGAAGGTTATAACGTAGAGCTGTAAAATTAAAAAATCATATCTTTTCCACAAAAATGATCTTTTCACCCCAATTTTTATTTTCCAAAGGGTAACAGGACCCCAAAAGTTATTGTGCAATTTGTCCTGAGTACACTGATACCCCATATGTGGGGTAAACCACTATTTGGGCGCATGGCAGAGCTCGGAGGAAGCAGCGCCATTTGACTTTTTGGCTGGAATCGAGATTGGACGCCATGTCGCATTTGGAGAGTCCCTGATGTGCCTAAACAGTGGAAACACCCCACAAGTGACCCCATTTTGGAAAACTAGACCCCCCCAAGGAACTTATCTAAATGTGTTGTGAGAGCTTTGAACCCCCAAGGGCTTCACAGAAGGTTATAACGTAGAGCCGTAAAATTAAAAAATCATATTTTTTCCACAAAAATGATCTTTTCACCCCCAATTTTTATTTTCCAAAGGAAACAGACCCAAAAGTTTGTGCAATTTGTCCTGAGTACACTGTACCCCATATGTGGTAAACCACTATTTGGGCGCATGGCAGAGCTCAGAAGGAAAAAGCGCCATTTAACTTTTTTGGCTGGAATTGAGATTGGACGCCATGTCACATTTGGAGAGTCCCTGTGTGCCTAAACAGTGGAAACCCCCCACAAGTGACCCATTTTGGAAACTAGACCCCCCAAGGAACTATCTAGATGTGTGGTGAGAGCTTTCAACCCCCAAGGGCTTCACAGAAGGTTATACGTAGAGCTGTAAAATTAAAAAATCAATATCTTTTTTCCACAAAAATGATCTTTTCACCCCCAATTTTTATTTTCCAAAGGGTAACAGGACCCCAAAAGTTATTGTGCAATTTGTCCTGAGTACACTGATACCCCATATGTGGGGGTAAAACCACTATTTGGGCGCATGGCAGAGCTCGGAAGGGAAGCAGCGCCATTGACTTTTTTGGCTGGAATCAGATTGACGCCCATGTCCATTTGGAGAGTCCCTGATGTGCCAAAAAAGTGAAACACCCCACAAGTGACCCCATTTTGGAAACTAGAACCCCCCCAAGGGAACTTATCTAAATGTTTTGTGAGAGCTTTGAACCCCAAGTGCTTCACAGAAGGTTATAACGTAGAGCCGTAAAATTAAAAAATCATATTTTTTCCACAAAAATGATCTTTTCATCCCAATTTTATTTCCAAAGGATAAAAGGACCCCAAAGTTATTGTGCAATTTTCCTGATACGCTGATACCCCATATGTAGGGGTAAACCCATTTTGGCGCATGGCAGAGCTCGGAAGGAAGTGCGCCATTTGACTTTTTGCTGAATTGAATTGGACACCAGTCGCATTTGGGAGTCCCTGATGTACCTAAACAGTGGGAAACCCCCCACAAGTGACCCCATTTTGGAAACTATGACCCCCCCAAGGAACTTATCTAAATGTGTTGTGAGAGCTTTGAACCCCAAGGCTTCACAGAAGGTTATAACGTAGAGCCGTAAAATTAAAAATCATATTGTTTCCACAAAAATGATCTTTTCACCCAATTTTTATTTTCCAATGGATAAAAGGACCCCAAAAGTTATTGTGCAATTTGTCCTGAATACCTGATACCCCATATGTAGAGTTAAACCACTATTTTGGCGCATGGCAGAGCTCGGAAGGGAACAGCGCCATTTGATTTTTGCTGAATTGAGATTGGACACCATGTCCATTTGGAGAGTCCCTGTGTGCCAAACATGGAAACCCCCACAAGTGACCCCTTTTGGAAATAGACCCCCAAGAACTTATCTAGATGTGTGGTGAAGCTTTCAACCCCCAAGGGTTCACAGAAGGTATAACTAGAGCTGTAAATTAAAAATCATATCTTTTCCCAAAAAACTTTCACCCCCAATTATTTTCCAAAGGGTAACAGACCCCAAAATTTTTGTGCAATTTGTCCTGAGTACACTGAACCCATTGTGGGGGTAAACCCTATTTGGCGCATGGCAGAGCTCGGAAGGGAAGCAGGCCATTTGACTTTTTGGCTGGAATCGAGATTGGACGCCATGCTTTGGAGAGTCCTGATGTGCCAAACGTGAAAACCACAGTGACCATTTTGAACAGACCCCCAAGGAACTTTTAATTTGTAGGCTTGAACCCAGGTTCAAGAGTTATACAAGCAAAATTAAAATATTTTTTTCCCAAAAAGACTTTCATCCAATTTATTTCAAAGAAAAACCCAAAAACAATCAACCACCAAGTAGGGAACCAATTTGGGCAGGATCGGAAAAGTTTACTTTGTGGAATTGGATGACCCTTCATTGAGATCCGTGCAAAATGGAACCCCCCCAAGTGACCATTTTGAAACCCCAGATTATTAATTTAACTTAACCAAGGGTACAAGGTTTACAACTGTAATTAAAATCATCTTTCACAAAAATTCTTCACCCATTTTTATTTCCAAGGTAACAGCCCCAAGTTAGTGCATTGCCTGAACTGAACCCATTGGAAACCATATTGGGCCTGCAAGTCGAAGAGCCGCCATTTGACTTTTTGGTGGAATCGAGATTGGACCCATGTCGCATTTGGAGAGTCCCTGATGTGCCTAAACAGTGGAAACACCCCAAGTGACCCCATTTTGGAAACTAGACCCCAAGGAACTTATCTAAATGTGTTGTGAGAGCTTTGAACCCCCAAGGGCTTCACAGAGGTTATAACGTAGAGCCGTAAAATTAAAAATCATATTTTTTCCACAAAAATGATCTTTTCATCCAATTTTTATTTTCCAAGGATAAAAGGACCCCAAAGTTATTGTGCAATTTGTCCTGAGTACGCTGATACCCATATGTAGGGTAAACCACTATTTTGGCGCATGGCAGAGCTCGGAAGGGAAGTAGCGCCATTTGACTTTTTGGCTGAATTGAGATGGACACCATGTTGCATTTGGAGAGTCCCTGTGTGCCTAAACAGTGGAAACCCCCCACAAGTGACCCCATTTTGGAAACTAGACCCCCCAAGAACTTATCTAGATGTGTGGTGAGAGCTTTCAACCCCAAGGGATTCACAGAAGGTTATAACGTAGAGCTGTAAATTAAAAAATCATATCTTTTCCACAAAAATGATCTTTCCACCCCAATTTTATTTTCCAAAGGGAAACAGGACCCAAAAGTTATTGTGCAATTGTCCTGAGTACACTGATACCCCATATGTGGGGTAAACCACTATTGGCGCATGGCAGAGCTCAGAAGGGAAAAGCGCCATTTACTTTTTGCTGGAATTGAGATTGGACGCCATGTCACATTTGGAGAGTCCTGTGTGCCTAAACAGTGGAAACCCCCCACAAGTACCCCATTTTGGAAACTAGACCCCCAAGGAACTTATCTAGATGTGTGTGAGAGCTTTCAACCCCAGGCTTCACAGAAGGTTATAACGTAGAGCGTAAAATTAAAAAATCATATCTTTTCCACAAAATGATCTTTCCATGGATCGAGATTGGACCCATGTCGCATTTGGAGAGTCCCTGAGTGCCTAACAGTGAAACCCCACAAGTGACCCCTTTTGGAAACTAGACCCCCCCAAGGAACTTATCTAAATGTGTGTGAGAGCTTGAACCCCAAGGGCTTCACAGAAGGTTATAACGTAGAGCGTAAATTAAAATCATATTTTTTCCACCAAAATGATCTTTTCACCAATTTTTATTTTCCAAAGGATAAAGGACCCAAAGTTATTGTGCAATTGTCTGAGTACGCTGAACCCCTATGTAGGGGTAAACCACTATTTTGCGCATGGCAGAGCTCGGAGGGAATAGCGCCATTTGACTTTTTGGCTGGAATTAGATTGGACACCATGTCGCATTTGGAGAGTCCCTGATGTACCTAAACAGTGGAAACCCCCACAAGTGACCCATTTTGAACTAGACCCCCCCCAGGAACTTATCTAATGGTTGTGAGACTTTGAACCCCAAGGGCTTCACAAAGGTTATAACGTAGAGCCGTAAATTAAAAAATCATATTTTTCCACAAAAATGATTTTCATCCATTTTTATTTCCAATGGATAAAAGGACCCAAAGTTTGTGCATTTGTCTGATACGCTGATACCCCTAGTAGGAGTAAACCACTATTTGGCGCATGGCAGAGCTCGAAGGAAGCAGCGCCATTTGACTTTTTGGCGGATTGAGATTGGACACCATGTCGCATTTGAGAGTCCTGTGTGCCTAAACAGTGGAAACCCCCCACAAGTGACCCATTTTGGAAACTAGACCCCCCAAGGAACTTATTAGATGTGTGGTGAAGCTTTCAACCCCCAAGGGCTTCACAGAAGGTATAACTAGAGCTGTAAAATAAAAATCATATCTTTTCCACAAAAATGATCTTTTCACCCCCAATTTATTTTCCAAAGGGTAACAGGACCCCAAAAGTTATTGTGCATTTGTCCTGAGTACACTGATACTCCATATGTGGGGTAAACCACTATTTGGCGCATGGCAGAGCTCGGAAGGGAAGCACGCCATTTGACTTTTTGGTGGAATCGAGATTGGAGCCCATTCGCATTTGGAGAGTCCTGAGTGCCTAAACAGTGGAAACACCCCACAAGTGACCCATTTGGAAACTAGACCCCCCAAGGAACTTATCTAAATGTGTTGTGAGAGCTTTAAACCCCAAGGCTTCACAGAAGGTATAACGTAGAGCGTAAAATTAAAAATCTATTTTTCCACAAAAATGATTTTTCATCCCAATTTTATTTCCAAAGGATAAAAGGACCCAAAAGTTATGTGCAATTTGTCCTGATACGCTGATACCCCATGTAGGGGTAACCACTATTTGGCCATGGCAGAGCTCGGAAGGGAAGTAGCGCCATTTGACTTTTGGCTGGAATTGAGATTGGACACCAGTTGCATTTGGAGAGTCCTGTGTGCCTAAACATGGAAACCCCCCACAAGTGCCCATTTTGGAAACTAGACCCCCCCAAGGAACTTATCTAGATGGTGGTGAGGCTTTCAACCCCAAGGTTCACAGAAGGTTATAACGTAGAGCTGTAAATTAAAAAATCATATCTTTTCACAAAAATGATCTTTCACCCCCAATTTTATTTTCCAAAGGGAACAGGACCCCAAAGTTATTGTGCAATTTGTCCTGAGTACACTGATACCCCATATGTGGGGGTAAACCACTATTTGGGCGCATGGCAGAGCTCGAAGAAAAAGCGCCATTTAATTTTTGGCTGGATTGAGATTGGACGCATGTCATTTGGAGGTCCCTGTGTGCCAAACAGTGGAAACCCCCACAAGTGACCCCATTTTGGAACTAGACCCCCCAAGGAACTTATCTAATGTGTGGTGAGAGCTTTCAACCCCCAAGGGCTTCACAGAAGGTTATACGTAGAGCGAAAATTAAAAATCATATTTTCCACAAAAAGATCTTTTCACCCAATTTATTTTCCAAAGGGTAAAGGACCCAAAAGTTATTGTGCAATTGTCCTGAGTACCTGATACCCCATATGTGGGTAAACCACTATTTTGGCGCATGGCAGAGCCGGAAGGAGCAGCGCCATTTGACTTTTTGGCTGGAATGAGATTGGACGCCATGTCGCATTTGGAGAGTCCCTGATGTGCCTAAACAGTGAAACACCCCACAAGTGACCCCATTTTGGAAACTAGACCCCCCAAGGAACTTATCTAATGTGTGTGAGAGCTTTGAACCCCCAAGTGCTTCACAGAAGGTTATAACGTAGAGCGTAAAATTAAAAAAATCATATTTTTCCACAAAAATGATCTTTTCATCCCAATTTTTATTTTCCAAAGGATAAAAGGACCCCAAAAGTTATTGTGCAATTTGTCCTGAGTACCTGATACCCCATATGTGGGGGTAAAACCACTATTTGGCGCATGGCAGAGCTCGGAAGGGAAGTAGCGCCATTTGACTTTTTGGCTGGAATTGAGATTGGACACCATGTCGCATTTGGAGAGTCCCTGTGTACCTAAACAGTGAAACCCCCCACAAGTGACCCCATTTTGGAAACTAGACCCCCCAAGGAACTTATCTAAATGTGTTGTGAGAGCTTTGAACCCCCAAGGGCTTCACAGAAGGTTATAACGTAGAGCCGTGAAAATAAAAAAATCATATATTTTTCCACAAAAATGACCATTTTGCCCCCAAATTTTTATTTTTATAAGGGTAACAGGAGAAATAGGACCCCAAAAGATGATGTGCATTTTGTCCTGAGTATGCTGATATCCCATATGTGGGGGGGAACCACTGTGATCGCCTTACTGCGATCTTTGGGAGGCAGAATGAACAAATCCACAAAAGGTGAAGAATTGGTTTTATTTTTTACGCCATTCTTCGTGCGGTATTAATGATTAGGCGACTTTATTCCTCGGATCGGTGCGATTACAGCGATACCAGATTTATACCCTTTTTTCATGTTTAGCTTCTGTCACACTCTAAATGACGCTTTTTTTGGAAGAATTTTTTGTAAGAAATTTTTGCATCGCCGTATTTTGAGAGCTATAATTTTTCCATATTTTGTCCGACAGAGTTATCTGTGGGCTTATTTTTTTGCGGGACGAGCTGACGTTTATATTGGTACCATATTCTGGCACATAACGTTTTTTGATCGCTTCCTATTCCGATTTTTGTGGAAGAAGAATGAACAAAAAACCAGCAATTCAGGAATTGTTTTTTTTTTTTCCTCCGTTCCACGTGTGGTAAAATTGATAAAGCAGCTTTATTCTTCGGGTCACTACGATTACAGCGATACCTCATTTATATATTTTTTTTTATGTTTTGGCGTTTTTTACACAATAAAAAATTTTATAGAAAAATAATTATTTTTGCATCAGTTTATTCCGCGAGCTATACCTTTTTTATTTTTTCGCTGATGATGCTGTATAGCATCTTGTTTTTTGCGGGACAAGATGATGTTTTCAGCGGTACCATGATTATTTATATCTGACTTTTTGATCTCGTGTTATTGCACTTTTTCCAAGCGGTATGATGATACCGCTTGGAAAAAGTATAATTTACTACTTTTTTTTATTTTTTACAGCTTTAACTGAAGGGGTTTACTAGGGTTACACTTTTATAGTTGGGATTTTTATGGATGCGGCGATACCAAACATGTGTATTTTTTTGTTTTTTGTTTTTTTTTATTACATAAAAATGTGTATTTTTTAGGGGAATTTTTTTAAATTATTTTTTAATATTTTTTTACAATTTTTTAAAAAAAATGCTTTTTTTTAACTTGTCCCTTTAACTTGTCCCTTTAACTTTTTATTGCAGTTACAATGCATTGCAATGCTCCAGCATTGCAATGCATTGTAACTATAGTGAAAGCTGCTGTGACCATGTTCACAGCAGCTTTCCGTAGCTAGATGACCCGGAGGTTGTCATGACAACCCTCGGGTCATCAATGCAGAGATCGGGCCCTGCAAATACACTGCAGGGCGCCGATCTGAGGCTGCCTCCCCCCCTGATCGCTGCGATTGCGCTCGATCGCAGCAGTCAGGGGGTTAACAGCCTGGGGCGGCGGGGGCGCCGCTCCTGGCTGTCAGTGCAGGAAGCTCGGCCACTGCAGCGCTGAGCTCCTGCACTGATCGGGTAGAAGAGGCTGAAATTTCAGCCTTTTCTGCTCGATCGCTGCTGTGTTTGGTCAGTCACATTGACTGACCAATCACAGCGCTGTAGGTGCTGGGACCGACTGCAAAGGTCCCCGCACCGCTTGCTGTGCCTGTCAGCTGTCTGTGACAGCTGTCGGCACTGAACTACCACTGCGTGTTTACACGCAGTGGTAGTTCAAAGGCTGGATGTGCACAGTCCGTCAAGATGCCAAAACTGACACCTTGCCATGACGGACATTAAGGGGTTAAATACTCTGTGAGTGTAGCACCATGTAGTTCAAGGTTAGTGCAGTGACGGAGCTCACTTTCAAGGTCCCGACCCCTGGTTTCACTGGGTGTGGTGTTAAGAAAATCACTAGAGATTTTGGATAAGGCAATTATAGTGGATGTCTCTTCTGGGTTGTAGGAGAAGGTTAAGGTAACCTCATAGTATGAGATGGCAAAGAGCAACAAGTGTTCAAACATGCTGAACTATGTG
The DNA here is from genome assembly GCA_033576555.1 of Oophaga sylvatica. Taxonomy (NCBI): domain Eukaryota; kingdom Metazoa; phylum Chordata; class Amphibia; order Anura; family Dendrobatidae; genus Oophaga; species Oophaga sylvatica. The sequence goes on from JARQOD010009695.1 coordinate 10,978, forward strand.
ATCCCACTCACCCATCGTGGAAAGCTGCTAGTCGCACCGAGGCCCCTATTATGTCTATTTATGGCTTTATCTCACCCCTTCCGAGAATGTAGCCCAATAATTTTGCCTCTTCTTTCCGCAGGGTGCACTCCTTTGGGTTTATGGTAAACCCTGCCTTCCTCAGTGCATCCAGGACCGCATGGACCATCTGCAGGTGACTGTTAGGGTTTGTGGATCGCACTAAAAATAAATTATGAGAAAGTGCAATCACAATCCAAGACTGGCGTATGGGGCCCGATCAGCAGAGGGGGCCCGCATCGTGCCCTGTCTCTTCTGCTGATCGGGCCCCAGTGGCGTGATTCTGCCAGTACAGTAACTGAACCTGCGTCCGAGATGCAGATTTAGTTACTCTATTGCCTTGAGGCCCGTGCTGGCCCGCAAGGCAATAGTTTAAGCCGCCAGCCAATCGGAGGCTGGCAGCTGACGTCACCGTGCACGTTGCTGCCGTATTAAGTCATTGTCATTCGCCGGCAAGTGCGTGCTTGAAACGCTGGGAGAGATCATCACCGCGGGAGTGCAGCAAGGTAAGAAAAAATTTTTTTTTTAATTGAAAGCGGCAATATGTTTCACTGGCAGGATGGACTCCATCCTGCCCTGGGCAAAATGGAGTCACGGGGGCAGGATGGAGACACGGGGGCAGGATGGAGTCACGGGGCAGGATTTAGTCATGGGGCAAGATGAAGACATGGGGCCAGGATGCAGACACGGGTGCAGGATGGAGACACGGGGGCTGGATGGAGACACGGGGCAGAATGGAGACACGGGGCAGGATGGAGACATGGGGGCAGGATGAAGATACGGTGGCAGCATCGAGACACAGGGCAGGATGGAGTCACAGGGCAGGATGGAGACATGGGGGCAGGATGAAGACACGGGGCAGGATGGAGAAACGGGGCAGGATGGAGTCACGGAGCAGAATGGAGTCACGGGCAGAATGGAGTCACGGGGCAGGATGGAGACACGGGGCAGAATGGAGTCATGGGGCAGAATGGAGACACGGGGCAGGATGAAGACACGGGGCAGAATGGAGACACGGGGGCAGGATGGAGACACGTGGCAGAATGGAGTCATAGGGCAGGATAGAGTCACGAGGCAAACTGGAGTCACGGGGGCAAAATGGAGTCATGGGGCAGAATGTAGTCACAGGGCAGGATGGAGACACGGGGCAGGATTGGAGACATGGCGCAGGATTGAGAAAAATGGGGCAGGAATATGGGACAGAATTGAGACGATGGAGACAGATGGGGCAGGATCATTGAGCAGATGGGGCAGGATCATGGGGCAGGATGGAGACAGATGGGTCAGGATCATGGGGCAAGATGGAGACAGATGGTGCAGGATCATGGGGTAGGATGGATACGATGGGGACAGATGGGGCAGGATCATGGGACAGATGGGACATGATCATGGGGCAAATAGGACAGGATCATGGGTCAGATGGGACAGGATCATGGGGCAGATGGAGCAGGATCATGGGACAGATGGCCTGGGGCAGGATCATAGGACAGATGGGGCAGTATCATGGGGCAAGATGGATACGATGGGGACAGATGAGGCAGGATCATGGGGCAGATGGGACAGGATCATGGGTCAAGATGGAGACAGATGGTGCAGGATCATGGGGCAGGATGGATATAATGGGGACAGATGGGTGCAGGATCATGGGGAAGATGGGACAGGATCATGGGGCAGGATCATGGGGCAGATGGGGTAGGATCATGGGACAGATGGCCTGGGGCAGGATCATTGGACAAATGGGGCAGGATCATGGGGCAGATGGTGCAGGATCATGGGGCAGGATGGATACGATGGGAACAGATGGGGCAGGATCATGGGACAGGTGGGACAGGATCATGGGACAGATGGGATATGATCATGGGACTGGATGGAGACACGGGGCAGGATGGAGACATGGGGCAGGATGGAGACACGGGGGATGAATGGAGACACGGGGATAGAATGGAGTCATGGGGCAGGATGGAGACACGGGGCAGGATGGAGACACGGGGCAGGATGGAGACATGGGGCAGGATGGAGTCACAGGGGCAGACTGAAGTCACGGGTGTTAGAACTCTCCTGTTAGGTTTTTTTTTATCTTGCTGGTCACATGACCTTTGTGGCCTATTTAATCCGGCTCCACCCTTCTGGCTTTGCTGGACTTCATTGTAACTTATACTCTTAAGCTAGCCAGGTGCTTTGTTACCTGACTCAGACAGTTTTTGCTTGGTCTTTTGACCTCTATGTTCTATGTTCTTTGTTTTGCCTTTTGCTGCTACAACTTCTGTTAGGAGGTGTCCATCTTTTCTCCCAGTCCCTAGTCCTTGTAGGGATCCCTCCCTCACATCTATAGGTCTTCGTTCAGACTAGCTGAGGACTTTAGCGGGTCTGATCGCAGGATCAGGTTCCCCGTTACATCGTAGGGATCCAGCTTAGTTCTATTGTAGGGACAGACCTCCCTTCTTTCCTTAGTGCTTGTAGCAGATCATAACAGTAAGTCCAACCCAAAAATATCTCTAAGGAAAGATTTTCAGTTTTCATCATGGTGTCGGTTCAGGATTTGGCTCAACGCCTGCAGGGACTCTCTCTAGAGGTGGCTGAGATCCAGCAACACGTAAGTAGTTGTTCTGGAGCACATTTCGTGGAGCCAAAGGTACGTTTGCCTGATTTATTTTTTGGTGAACAACAATATTTTTTTTCTTTTAAAAATGCTTGCTTGTTGTATTTCCGTTTGAGACCCAGATCCTCTGGTGATGAATCTCAGCGCATAGGGTTCATAATGTCACTTTTGCGCAAAGAACCTAAGGACTGGGCCTTTTCTCTGCAATCTAGTGATCCATGCTTTAGATCAGTGGATAGTTTTTTTTTCTGCTTTGGGGTTATTATATGTCGATCCTGATCGTGTTTCATCAGCTGAGACAGAATTGAGACGTTTGAGACAGGGATCAGGTAATGTGGAAAAATACTGTACTCACTTCCGTCGGTGGTCTACTCAGGTGGGGTGGAATGATTTAGCTTTGAAAAGTTTATTTCATGCAGGGCTAAGTGAAAGGGTTAAAGATTTGCTGATTGCTTATCCCATACCTGGTAACTTGCAAGAGGCTATGCAATTAGCCATACGAGTGGATAGGAGACTGCGTGCAAGGGTTAATGAGAGTAAATCCTCTGCCATGTCAGCTCCAAGTCTTGAGAGTTTCTGTTCTGACATTGGAGAGCCGATGGAGATCGGAGCGATGGCATCTCGCTCTCAGGAAAAATAGCTCCGGTTTTCTGAAGGTTTGTGCTTTTATTGCGGCAAATCTGACCATTTCTTTAAGAACTGTGTTCTTCGTATGAACAAATAAAAAAAAAAAGGTCAGTTTTGCCCGTATAGCCTGTTTAAATACTAAGGGCGTTTTTCTTTCTGCCACTACTACTGCTGCTCAGGAAGAATTAATGGAATTCCGGGTATTTGTCGATTGTGGTTCTACTCTGAATGTGATTGATGGGGAATTCTTGGAAAAACTTAAATTAAAACCTAAACCTTTGTCATCCCCTATTGCTGTGGTTTCTGTTGATGGTTCTCCCTTGAAGAATGTTACTCACAAGGTCTGTGAATTTCCCCTCACTATTAATGGTGTTCACCAAGAGAATTTGGATTTGGTAGTTTTGAATAATTTGCCTTCTCCAGTGATTTTGGGGTTACCCTGGTTAAAATTGCACAATCCAGTTCTGGATTGGTCTACCAATGAAATTAAGTCCTGGAGTTCGAAGTGTTATGACAAGTGTTGTAACGGGCGTATTGCTGCTGTGGATAAAGGGGAACTACCTGTACCTATTCAGGATTTTTGGAAATTTTTTTCTGAGAAGGAATCACAGATTTTGCCCCCTCATAGAGACTATGATTGTACTATTGAATTTGTCCCTGGAGCGACTCTTCCTAAAAGTCGTTTATTTAATTTGACTATTCCTGAGAGAAAGGCTTTGGAGGAATACATACAGACAAGCTTGGGCGCCGGTCACATTAGACCTTCTAAGTCTCCTGTGGCTGTTGGATTTTTTTTTGTTAAAAAAAAGACGGTGGTTTACGTCCTTGTTTGGACTTTCGTGAGATTAATAAAATTACTGTACGCAATCCTTACCCACTGCCATGGATTCCTGATTTGTTTAACCAGTTAGTGGGGGCCAAGTGGCTTTCCAAAATTGATCTTCGGGGGGCATACAATTTGTTGCGCATGAAGGAGGGTGACGAATTGAAGACTGCTTTTAACACTCCTGTGGGTCATTTTGAGAATCTGGTTATGCCTTTTGGCCTTACCAATGCTCCTGCATTTTTTCAGAATCTTATTAATGACATCCTTAGACCTTTGATCGGCAAAAGTGTGGTTGTGTATTTGGATGATATTTTGATTTATTCACCGGATCTGGAGTCTCATTGGCGGAGTGTGCGTGAGGTATTACAGTTGTTAATGGACAATTCGCTTTTTGCTAAGCTGGAGAAATGTGAGTTCGCTGTACAGAGAATTAGTTTTTTGGGCTACATTATCTCCAGCGAAGGTTTTGAGATGGACCCGGTGAAAGTTCAAGCTGTGCAGGAATGGCCTAGGCCTATTGGTTTGAAATCGTTACAGGGGTTTTTGGGTTTCGCCAATTATTATAGAAAATTCATTAAAAATGTTTCTATCATTATCAAACCACTGACTGATCTCACCAGGAAAGGTGCTAATGCGGTTCAGTGGACTACTGAGGCCATTGACGCTTTTGTGTTTTTAAAGGAGAGGTTTAGCTCTGCTCCCATCCTTATGCAGCCTGATGTGACTAAACCGTTTTTGGTTGAGGTTGATGCTTCTTCTGTGGGGGTCGGCGCGGTGTTGTCTCAGGAAAACACGGATGGAGTGCATCCTTGTGCTTTTTTTTTCAAAAAAATTTTCTGAGACTGAACTGAATTATGATATTGGTAATCGGGAATTATTGGCCATTAAACTCGCATTTGAACACTGGCGGCATCTCTTGGAAGGTGCTGAATTTCCCGTTCAGGTTTTCACGGATCATAAAAATCTGATCTATCTGGATACTGCCAAACGCTTGAATGCCCGTCAGGCTAGATGGGCACTGTTTTTCTCGCGGTTTAATTTTTCTGTCACTTACATCCCAGGTACTAAGAATGTGAAAGCTGATGCTTTGTCTCGCAGTTTTTCTCCCATGATTGGTACTGAGGAGGAGGAGAACATTTTACAAGAAGGGGTTGTGATTGCTGCTTTGGACTCTGTGTTGGAAGATGAGATTCTTAAAGAACAGGAGAATGCCCCATCTAACTCTCCCCATGGGAGGTTGTTTGTGCCTGGGACCTTTAGGAGAGATTTGTTTGTGGAGTGTCATGAGTCTCGGTTGGCAGGTCATCCTGGAATCTCTGAGACCAAGAGACTTGTGGGTCGCAGTTTTTGGTGGCCTGGATGGCAGAAGGAAGTCATTAAGTGGGTGCGTCAGTGTACTGTGTGTGCTAGATCTAAGTCTTCACATACTTCTGCTGCGGGGTTGCTTTGCCCTCTGGAGGTTCCTAGTGCACCTTGGACACATTTGGCTATGGACTTTATTACTGACCTTCCCCCCTCTGAGGGTTTCACTGTCATCCGGGTGGTCGTGGACCGTTTTAGCAAGATGTGTCACTTGGTTCCTTTCATCAAACTGCCCTGCGCTAAGACTCTCGCTAAGGCCTTTGTCAAGGAAATTGTCAGACTACATGATGTTCCTACTGACATTGTTTCTGATAGGGGACCTCAGTTTGTGGCTCGTTTTTGGCACGCCTTTTGTGACAGGTTGGGAGTTCATTTGTCGTTTTCATCCGGATATCATTCTGAGTCAGACAGAAAGGAAAAACCAGGATGTTGGGCAGTTCTTGCGTTGTTTTGTGGCAGACAATCAAGAGGGGTGGTCTGAGTTTCTGCCACTTGCTGAATTTGCTCTTAACAATCATACATCCTTCTCTGCTGGTTGTTCGCCTTTTTTTTGTTGTACTGGGAGACATCCGTCGTTTGGGTCATTCTCCAAATTGGTATCAGCCGTGCCTGAAGAGGAAAATTTTTCTGGTGATTTGGAGAGAGTTTGGACGGATGTGCGTGGTAATCTTCAGGAGGCTAACAGAAAATCTAAAGGGTACTTTGATAGGAAACGGCAAGAGGTTTTGTTTGCTATTGGTGACATGGTTTGGTTATCCTCTAAGAATCTGAGGTTGAGGATTCCTTCTAAAAAATTGGGTCCCAAGTTTGTAGGGCACTTTAAGGTGCTTCAGGTTGTTAACCAATCAGCTGTTAGGTTGGAGGTTCCTACCTCCTGGAAGATTAATCCGGTGTTTCATGTTTCTCTGTTGAAAAGAGCTTATGTGTCGGAGAGAGACTCCGCTGCCACTGTTCCCCGGTGGTGGAGGACGGGGAATATGACATTTCTCACATCCTAAATTCTAGACGGTATAGAGGGAGTTTGCAGTATCTCGTCGCTTGGAAGGGTTTCGGACCCGAGGATAACTCATGGGTGAGGGCGGATGATGTTTCTGCGTCCAGACTTGTCAGAGCGTTTCACAAGAGGTTTCCGGATAAGCCAGGTCCTAGGGGATCCAGAGGATCCTCTTAGAAGGGGGGGTACTGTTAGAACTCTCCTGTTATGTTTTTTTTTATCTTGCTGGTCACATGACCTTTGTGGCCTATTTAATCAGGCTCCACCCTTCTGGCTTTGCTGGACTTCATTGTAACTTATACTCTTAAGCTAGCCAGGTGCTTTGTTACCTAACTCAGACAGTTTATGCTTGGTCTTTTGACCTCTATGTTCTATGTTTTTTGTTTTGCCTTTTGCTGCTACAACTTCTGTTAGGAGGTGTCCATCTTTTCTCCCAGTCCCTAGTCCTTGTAGGGATCCCTCCCTCACATCTATAGGTCTTCATTCAGACTAGCTGAGGACTTTAGCGGGTCTGATCGCAGGATCAGGTTCCCCTTTACATCGTAGTGATCCAGCTTAGTTCTATTGTAGGGACAGACCTCCCTTCTTTCCTTAGTGCTTGTAGCAGATCATAACAACGGGGGCAGAAAGGAGTCACGGGGCAGGATGGAGACACTGGGCAGGATTGACGAAAAAATAGGAACAGCATCCAATCCAGGTGAAGTATAACAAGTCTTTATTCAGCCACCATAAAATACGACGTTTCGGCCATTTTAGGCCTTTATCAAGTATACAAAAACAGGCAAAATGGTGTCCTTAAATGGTGTGGAGGAGCCAATCACCATCCAGGAACCGCCCATAATACAAATAGACATATATACATATATACAACGATAATCAATTTAAAACAGTGATCAAAGCTCAGAATAGTGACATCATAGAAAAATACAGCAATGTTATAATTGTGCATGTAATATGCCATAGATTACTCCATATAAACAATATCACCATTTAGTCTGCCAATCGATGATCTGTTACTGCACACTCCCATTCTGGTGCTGCACCAATCATGTACTCACTAGCAGCAGCGTCCTCCATATCCAATCAGTGTCAGTTCAGCAGCGCTTAGTCAGAGCACTTATCCAATAGCCCACAGGATAACAAATCGGGAGGCACACCTAACTCACTCCCCACTGTGTGGTAAACAAAGGCACATGTTCAGAAGTCATCATAGCAAACGCCCAGTGGATCATGTGAACACCAGCGTCATCAGACACCCAGTCACATGACCGCAAGCATCATCCGAGGTCTAATCACATGATAGTCCCATCATAAGCCTCTATTCTAAGCTGAAAACACTAAAATAGCGCGCGATCACCGGCATCATCCGACATCTGAAAAAAGAACACGCATGCACAATAAACTCTATCATTATTTATATTACTCCAGCTATGTCATCAGGAAACCTGCAGGTCACATGACCGTCAGTATTGGCATAATGTAAGCAAGAGACCGCACATGCGGATCTATATAGAATGGAAGATTAACAATATAGCAGACACCTAAAGAAATATATATAATATCTACAAAATAAATGATGTCATCAGGAACCATTAAGTCACCACTCCGATCACTCCAGATAATAATCCTACGAAAACAACAAACATAAGTAAAATATATATCTAAAAACAAACACAGAATATAGATGCAAAAATTACCTAGCACAAATATGCAAATTATATTCGATATTCAACCCCTTTGGTTGCAATGTCTCCAAAACGGAGATCCACCGGAGTTCTTTCTGTTTAAGCAACTTAGTCCTGTCACCACCTCTCCTGAGGGGTGGAACCCCGTCAATAACTCTAAATCTCAGCTGACTGACCAAGTGTCCACATTCTACAAAGTGCTTAGATACCGGCAGTTCCATCATCTTCGTCCTGATAGTACTTTTGTGTTTACTTATCCTAGCCTTAACTTCCATCGTTGTCTCGCCTATATACATGAGTCCACACGGACACACGAGCATATAGATTACAAAGCTAGATGTACAAGAGTACCGTTCCTGGATCCGAAAGCGTTGACCCGTGCGTGAGTGGCCAAAACTGTCACCCTTGATCATATTGCCACAGCATGCACAATTCAAACATGGAAAATTTCCATTTTTTGGAGGGCCCAAAGTTAACTGTCTGGATATTTTGGAGGATCCAATGTCAGATTTGACCAACTTATCTTTCAAATTACGCCCTCGCCTATAAGAAAGCAATGGCTTGTGCGCAAATTCAGCTACTTCAGGTAAACCTCTATGTAATAGACCCCAATGCTTATTCAAGATATTCCCTATTTTACCACTAACAGGGCAATAGGTAGAAACAAAAGGGACTCTTTTAGGGGAAATCTTAATACGTTTGTTTCTCACATCTTCCAATGTTGTCTTCAAGGCTTTCTCCTTGAATTTTCTAAGATCCTTCTCAGGATACCCCCTTCTGATGAACTTCTCACACATCTGATCAAGCCTCCTGTCCAATACAGTCTCGTCCTTTACTATCCTACGTACTCTCAGCATCTGACTCCAAGGCAGAGACTCTATCATTTTTCTTGGATGATTACTATCAAAAACCAGGAGACTATTCCTGTCTGTGTCCTTTATAAACAAATCAGTGCATAACAATCCACTGTGCTTGTACACTAAAGTATCCAAAAATTTAATCTGGTCAAAGGAGTGTGTCATTGTAAACTTCAGCTCGGGAAATATCATGTTAAGATGACTATGGAAAGATACCAGATCATTCATGTTCCCCTCCAAAACACAAAAGATATCATCAATGTAGCGCCACCAGGCTCTGACATGGTGCCAGTGGATGGAATTGTACACATGCTGGTCCTCGAGTACCGCCATGTAGATGTTTGCATAAGTGGGCGCCACATTGGACCCCATGGCGGTACCACGCAACTGCAGGAAAAACTCATCCCCAAAAAGAAAAAAATTCTTCTTGAGGACAAACTCCAACAGTGCCAGGACCAGCTGTGTACCACCTGGGGCCATGTCAGAGCCCGCCAGCGCCACACCAACAGCCTCCAAACCACGTTCATGTTTAATGGAGGTGTACAATGATACAACATCAAACGAAACGAGAATAGTATCCTCTGTGATGTCCAGACCCTCAATCTTACTCAGAAAATGGTTAGTATCCATGATATAAGATTTGGCCTCAATAGCAAAATGACGTAACACTTTATCTAGAAAAATGGATACCTTACCACATAGAGAGCCCCGCCCAGACACAATTGGGCGTCCAGGGGGATCCATCAGATTTTTATGGATTTTAGGCAGGGTGTACAGAATAGGTGTCACTGGAAACTCCACCAAAAGAAAATCAGAGAGTTTTTGGTCTATCAAACCATTAGATAATGCCTCATTGATCAGTATTCTCAATTCACTTTGAAAACAAGGTGTGGGATCTTTAGACAACTTAGCATAAACTGCCGTGTCCAACAATTGACCACAAATCTCAGCCCTATATTTATGGGTATCCATCACCACCAGGGCCCCGCCTTTGTCGGCTGCCCTGATGGTGATAGCTTTGTTACCTGAGAGCCTATCCAACACCTGTCTCTCACTGTGTGTTAAATTCCCTCTTTTGAATGGACCTACACCCTCACGTTTCAATCTAGCCATGTCCCTTTCAACCAATTGGATATATGATTCCACAAAATTATTTTTAACAGAAGGTTGAAAGTTACTTTTGTTATAAAGACCAAAATCATGTAAAGCAAAACCCTAGGGGCATCACTAATTGCAGCAATAGGTGTGTCATCACTCTCATTGAAATATACTGCTAATCTTAGCCTTCTAAAAAAGGCAAAAAGGTCACATTCAATGTTAAACCAATCTGGATAATTGGTAGGGCAAAACGACAGTCCTTTGGATAATACATTATAGTCCACATCAGTAAGTGTGCAAGATGAAATATTTACCACTAAGTTCTTTTGTTCTGTGTGGCTCTCTTCTTCCCCTCATTCCGGGTTCTCATGGACAGATTGCGGGAGGTGCACGGCATCCGATTGTCCACTTCTCTGTCGCCGGTGTTTCTTACCACCTCTCCTTGGCCTCCTTTTGCCACATTGTCCATTTTTCCTTTCCCTTGTTTGCTGTCTCCTTCTTCTGCGGGGTTGTGCAAAGGAATCTGGTTTCCTATAGATAGTTCTGCGTGCTCCACCCTGCCAAGAAAAAACATGTCCAGTCCTGTAATCTTCAGCATCACGAAACCATTTAGTTTTTTTCGTTTTCTCAATGTCACCACGAAATTTCAGTAGTTTCTCATCCAAGTGTCTCTTGAACGTGTCCCATTCTTGTGCTGTCAACTGCATAGTCAATTGTTTCTCCAAATCATCGATTTTGTTCTTCACCAATACCATTTCTGTGTGGAGAAACTCGATGTTCAAGAGCATTAGATCAAATGAATACTTATTAGTGATCGATTCAAATTTATTACAAAATTGCATATTGTCTGCCAGTAGTGTAGGCCGCAGATGTGGCCTTAGTCCACGAGGTATCCTGTGAACTCTGTGATACTCGCACAGAGTCATGGCATGCAACTCGTGTGAGATATATTTCTCCTCTCATTTTCATATCTCTTATTCAACATCTCTATGGTAGGTTTATTCAAAAAAGACATATCTATCTGTGTTTTGGCTAGGATTCTTTTAGCATCTTCATCTGTGTATGAAAATATAGCGGCATTGTCCAGTTCACCCACCTCTGGTTCAAGTATCAAAGTCTCCATGACCGGTGCACGTCTGCCAGGATCCACAATCCACAAGTATTCAAGCAGCTGACAGCACTCGGGAGTTAGCACGGATGCACGTTCAGGCGTTCAAGGATCCAAATGAACAACAGTCCAACGAAAAAATAGGAACAGCATCCAATCCAGGTGAAGTATAACAAGTCTTTTCAGCCACCATAAAATACGACGTTTCGGCCATTTTAGGCCTTTATCAAGTATACAAAAACAGGCAAAATGGTGTCCTTAAATGGTGTGGAGGAGCCAATCACCATCCAGGAACCGCCCATAATACAAATAGACATATATACATATATACAACGATAATCAATTTAAAACAGTGATCAAAGCTCAGAATAGTGACATCATAGAAAAATACAGCAATGTTATAATTGTGCATGTAATATGCCATAGATTACTCCATATAAACAATATCACCATTTAGTCTGCCAATCGATGATCTGTTACTGCACACTCCCATTCTGGTGCTGCACCAATCATGTACTCACTAGCAGCAGCGTCCTCCATATCCAATCAGTGTCAGTTCAGCAGCGCTTAGTCAGAGCACTTATCCAATAGCCCACAGGATAACAAATCGGGAGGCACACCTAACTCACTCCCCACTGTGTGGTAAACAAAGGCACATGTTCAGAAGTCATCATAGCAAACGCCCAGTGGATCATGTGAACACCAGCGTCATCAGACACCCAGTCACATGACCGCAAGCATCATCCGAGGTCTAATCACATGATAGTCCCATCAAAAGCCTCCGGTGGATCTCCGTTTTGGAGACATTGCAACCAAAGGGGTTGAATATACGAATATAATTTGCATATTTGTGCTAGGTAATTTTTGCATCTATATTCTGTGTTTGTTTTTAGATATATATTTTACTTATGTTTGTTGTTTTCGTAGGATTATTATCTGGAGTGATCGGAGTGGTGACTTAATGGTTCCTGATGACATCATTTATTTTGTAGATATTATATATATTTCTTTAGGTGTCTGCTATATTGTTAATCTTCCATTCTATATAGATCCGCATGTGCGGTCTCTTGCTTACATTATGCCAATACTGACGGTCATGTGACCTGCAGGTTTCCTGATGACATAGCTGGAGTAATATAAATAATGATAGAGTTTATTGTGCATGCGTGTTCTTTTTTCAGATGTCGGATGATGCCGGTGATCGCGCGCTATTTTAGTGTTTTCAGCTTAGAATAGAGGCTTATGATGGGACTATCATGTGATTAGACCTCGGATGATGCTTGCGGTCATGTGACTGGGTGTCTGATGACGCTGGTGTTCACATGATCCACTGGGCGTTTGCTATGATGACTTCTGAACATGTGCCTTTGTTTACCACACAGTGGGGAGTGAGTTAGGTGTGCCTCCCGATTTGTTATCCTGTGGGCTATTGGATAAGTGCTCTGACTAAGCGCTGTTGAACTGACACTGATTGGATATGGAGGACGCTGCTGCTAGTGAGTACATGATTGGTGCAGCACCAGAATGGGAGTGTGCAGTAACAGATCATCGATTGGCAGACTAAATGGTGATATTGTTTATATGGAGTAATCTATGGCATATTACATGCACAATTATAACATTGCTGTATTTTTCTATGATGTCACTATTCTGAGCTTTGATCACTGTTTTAAATTGATTATCGTTGTATATATGTATATATGTCTATTTGTATTATGGGCGGTTCCTGGATGGTGATTGGCTCCTCCACACCATTTAAGGACACCATTTTGCCTGTTTTTGTATACTTGATAAAGGCCTAAAATGGCCGAAACGTCGTATTTTATGGTGGCTGAATAAAGACTTGTTATACTTCACCTGGATTGGATGCTGTTCCTATTTTTTCGTTGGACTGTTGTTCATTTGGATCCTTGAACGCCTGAACGTGCATCCGTGCTAACTCCCGAGTGCTGTCAGCTGCTTGAATACTTGTGGATTGTGGATCCTGGCAGACGTGCACCGGTCATGGAGACTTTGATACTTGAACCAGAGGTGGGTGAACTGGACAATGCCGCTATATTTTCATACACAGATGAAGATGCTAAAAGAATCCTAGCCAAAACACAGATAGATATGTCTTTTTTGAATAAACCTACCATAGAGATGTTGAATAAGAGATATGAAAATGAGAGGAGAAAATATATCTCACACGAGTTGCATGCCATGACTCTGTGCGAGTATCACAGAGTTCACAGGATACCTCGTGGACTAAGGCCACATCTGCGGCCTACACTACTGGCAGACAATATGCAATTTTGTAATAAATTTGAATCGATCACTAATAAGTATTCATTTGATCTAATGCTCTTGAACATCGAGTTTCTCCACACAGAAATGGTATTGGTGAAGAACAAAATCGATGATTTGGAGAAACAATTGACTATGCAGTTGACAGCACAAGAATGGGACACGTTCAAGAAACACTTGGATGAGAAACTACTGAAATTTCGTGGTGACATTGAGAAAACGAAAAAAAACGAAATGGTTTCGTGATGCTGAAGATTACAGGACTGGACATGTTTTTTCTTGGCAGGGTGGAGCACGCAGAACTATCTATAGGAAACCAGATTCCTTTGCACAACCCCGCAGAAGAAGGAGACAGCAAACAAGGGAAAGGAAAAATGGACAATGTGGCAAAAGGAGGCCAAGGAGAGGTGGTAAGAAACACCGGCGACAGAGAAGTGGACAATCGGATGCCGTGCACCTCCCGCAATCTGTCCATGAGAACCCGGAACGAGGGGAAGAAGAGAGCCACACAGAACAAAAGAACTTAGTGGTAAATATTTCATCTTGCACACTTACTGATGTGGACTATAATGTATTATCCAAAGGACTGTCGTTTTGCCCTACCAATTATCCAGATTGGTTTAACATTGAATGTGACCTTTTTGCCTTTTTTAGAAGGCTAAGATTAGCAGTATATTTCAATGAGAGTGATGACACACCTATTGCTGCAATTAGTGATGCCCCTAGGGGTTTTGCTTTACATGATTTTGGTCTTTATAACAAAAGTAACTTTCAACCTTCTGTTAAAAATAATTTTGTGGAATCATATATCCAATTGGTTGAAAGGGACATGGCTAGATTGAAACGTGAGGGTGTAGGTCCATTCAAAAGAGGGAATTTAACACACAGTGAGAGACAGGTGTTGGATAGGCTCTCAGGTAACAAAGCTATCACCATCAGGGCAGCCGACAAAGGCGGGGCCCTGGTGGTGATGGATACCCATAAATATAGGGCTGAGATTTGTGGTCAATTGTTGGACACGGCAGTTTATGCTAAGTTGTCTAAAGATCCCACACCTTGTTTTCAAAGTGAATTGAGAATACTGATCAATGAGGCATTATCTAATGGTTTGATAGACCAAAAACTCTCTGATTTTCTTTTGGTGGAGTTTCCAGTGACACCTATTCTGTACACCCTGCCTAAAATCCATAAAAATCTGATGGATCCCCCTGGACGCCCAATTGTGTCTGGGCGGGGCTCTCTATGTGGTAAGGTATCCATTTTTCTAGATAAAGTGTTACGTCATTTTGCTATTGAGGCCAAATCTTATATCATGGATACTAACCATTTTCTGAGTAAGATTGAGGGTCTGGACATCACAGAGGATACTATTCTCGTTTCGTTTGATGTTGTATCATTGTACACCTCCATTAAACATGAACGTGGTTTGGAGGCTGTTGGTGTGGCGCTGGCGGGCTCTGACATGGCCCCAGATGGTACACAGCTGGTCCTGGCACTGTTGGAGTTTGTCCTCAAGAAGAATTTTTTTCTTTTTGGGGATGAGTTTTTCCTGCAGTTGCGTGGTACCGCCATGGGGTCCAATGTGGCGCCCACTTATGCAAACATCTACATGGCGGTACTCGAGGACCAGCATGTGTACAATTCCATCCACTGGCACCATGTCAGAGCCTGGTGGCGCTACATTGATGATATCTTTTGTGTTTGGGAGGGGAACATGAATGATCTGGTATCTTTCCATAGTCATCTTAACATGATATTTCCCGAGCTGAAGTTTACAATGACACACTCCTTTGACCAGATTAAATTTTTGGATACTTTAGTGTACAAGCACAGTGGATTGTTATGCACTGATTTGTTTATAAAGGACACAGACAGGAATAGTCTCCTGGTTTTTGATAGTAATCATCCAAGAAAAATGATAGAGTCTCTGCCTTGGAGTCAGATGCTGAGAGTACGTAGGATAGTAAAGGACGAGACTGTATTGGACAGGAGGCTTGATCAGATGTGTGAGAAGTTCATCAGAAGGGGGTATCCTGAGAAGGATCTTAGAAAATTCAAGGAGAAAGCCTTGAAGACAACATTGGAAGATGTGAGAAACAAACGTATTAAGATTTCCCCTAAAAGAGTCCCTTTTGTTTCTACCTATTGCCCTGTTAGTGGTAAAATAGGGAATATCTTGAATAAGCATTGGGGTCTATTACATAGAGGTTTACCTGAAGTAGCTGAATTTGCGCACAAGCCATTGCTTTCTTATAGGCGAGGGCGTAATTTGAAAGATAAGTTGGTCAAATCTGACATTGGATCCTCCAAAATATCCAGACAGTTAACTTTGGGCCCTCCAAAAAATGGAAATTTTCCATGTTTGAATTGTGCATGCTGTGGCAATATGATCAAGGGTGACAGTTTTGGCCACTCACGCACGGGTCAACGCTTTCGGATCCAGGAACGGTACTCTTGTACATCTAGCTTTGTAATCTATATGCTCGTGTGTCCGTGTGGACTCATG
Organism: Oophaga sylvatica; assembly: GCA_033576555.1. Lineage (NCBI taxonomy): Eukaryota > Metazoa > Chordata > Amphibia > Anura > Dendrobatidae > Oophaga > Oophaga sylvatica. The sequence continues at coordinate 26,983 of JARQOD010009695.1, forward strand.
TATATAGGCGAGACAACGATGGAAGTTAAGGCTAGGATAAGTAAACACAAAAGTACTATCAGGACGAAGATGATGGAACTGCCGGTATCTAAGCACTTTGTAGAATGTGGACACTTGGTCAGTCAGCTGAGATTTAGAGTTATTGACGGGGTTCCACCCCTCAGGAGAGGTGGTGACAGGACTAAGTTGCTTAAACAGAAAGAACTCCGGTGGATCTCCGTTTTGGAGACATTGCAACCAAAGGGGTTGAATATCGAATATAATTTGCATATTTGTGCTAGGTAATTTTTGCATCTATATTCTGTGTTTGTTTTTAGATATATATTTTACTTATGTTTGTTGTTTTCGTAGGATTATTATCTGGAGTGATCGGAGTGGTGACTTAATGGTTCCTGATGACATCATTTATTTTGTAGATATTATATATATTTCTTTAGGTGTCTGCTATATTGTTAATCTTCCATTCTATATAGATCCGCATGTGCGGTCTCTTGCTTACATTATGCCAATACTGACGGTCATGTGACCTGCAGGTTTCCTGATGACATAGTGGAGTAATATAAATAATGATAGAGTTTATTGTGCATGCGTGTTCTTTTTTCAGATGTCGGATGATGCCGGTGATCGCGCGCTATTTAGTGTTTTCAGCTTAGAATAGAGGCTTATGATGGGACTATCATGTGATTAGACCTCGGATGATGCTTGCGGTCATGTGACTGGGTGTCTGATGACGTGGTGTTCACATGATCCACTGGGCGTTTGCTATGATGACTTCTGAACATGTGCCTTTGTTTACCACACAGTGGGGAGTGAGTTAGGTGTGCCTCCGATTTGTTATCCTGTGGGCTATTGGATAAGTGCTCTGACTAAGCGCTGCTGAACTGACACTGATTGGATATGGAGGACGCTGCTGCTAGTGAGTACATGATTGGTGCAGCACCAGAATGGGAGTGTGCAGTAACAGATCATCGATTGGCAGACTAAATGGTGATATTGTTTATATGGAGTAATCTATGGCATATTACATGCACAATTATAACATTGCTGTATTTTTCTATGATGTCACTATTCTGAGCTTTGATCACTGTTTTAAATTGATTATCGTTGTATATATGTATATATGTCTATTTGTATTATGGGCGGTTCCTGGATGGTGATTGGCTCCTCCACACCATTTAAGGACACCATTTTGCCTGTTTTTGTATACTTGATAAAGGCCTAAAATGGCCGAAACGTCGTATTTTATGGTGGCTGAATAAAGACTTGTTATACTTCACCTGGATTGGATGCTGTTCCTATTTTTTCGTTGGACTGTTGTTCATTTGGATCCTTGAACGCCTGAACGTGCATCCGTGCTAACTCCGAGTGCTGTCAGCTGCTTGAATACTGGGCAGGATTGAGACAGATGGGGCAGGACTATGGGGCAGGATGGAGACAGATGCAGCAGGAATATGGGGCAGGATGGAGACAGATGGGACAGGATGGAGACAGATGGTGCAGGATCATGGGGCAGGATGGAGACAGATGGTGCAGGATTATGGGACAGGATGGAGACAGATGGTGGAGGGTCATGGGGCAGGATGGAGACGATGGAGATAGATGGGGGCAGGATCATTGAGCAGATGGGGCAGGATCATGGGCAGGATGGAGACAGATGGGGCAGGATCATGGGCAAGATGTAGACAGATGGTGCAGGATCATGGGGTAGGATGGATACGATGGGGACAGATGGGGCAGGATCATAGGACAGATGGGACATGATCATGGGGCAAATAGGGCAGGATCATGGGTCAGATGGGACAGGATCATGCGGCAGATGGGGCAGGATCATGGGACAGATGGCCTGGGGCAGGATCATGGGACAGATGGGGCAGGATCATGGGGCAGGATGGATACGATGAGGACAGATGGGGCAGGATCATGGGGCAAGATGGAGACAGATGGTGCAGGATCATGGGGCAGGATGGATATGATGGGGACAGAAGGAGCAGGATCATGGGGAAGATGGGACAGCATCATGGGGCAGGATCATAGGACAGATGGGGTAGGATCATGGGACAGATGGCATGGGGCAGGATCATTGGACAAATGGGGCAGGATGTGGGGCAGATGGTGCAGGATCATGGGGCAGGATGGATACGATGGGGACAGATGGGGCAGGATCATGGGACAGGTGGAACAGGATCATGGGACAGATGGGACATGATCATGGGACAGGATGGGACATCACATGGTAGCAGGATAGGAGAACATATGGCTGGAGCCAGGAATGAGACACACAGAAGCCAGGATGGGGGTATTATTACAATAATGGCTAATTTAGGGATATTATTACTGCAGTGATGTATTAATTTTATGTTTTTTGAGGATACTGTTTTAAATGGGGAGGCGGGTCTGTTACTGTGCAGGGCAAACGCTGTCAACTTTTTTTCTTTATCTGGTGTAGTTTAGAATTTGGGAAAAAAATAAAGTAATGTGATCTGCAAGCAGTGCTCTAGATAACTGTTATTTCCTGCAGAGACGAGCCCTGGCAGGAAGAAGTGACGGCGGTCTGTGCTGGATGAAGATTAAAAGCGAAGATGAAGGACTTCACCTAGAGGCGTCATGGTGAGTCAGAGTGTTACCTGTACACTGACACTATACACTGTATACTATATACAGCGGTACTTTGTACAATGTCACCAGTGAGCACTGAATTACCTTTACATTATACACTATATACATAGCTCCTGTGTGTAAGGTCACGGTGATCACTGTATTACCTGTACACGACACTGCATACTAAGTACAGATCTGTGTATAATGGCAATTATGGTGGTATTAGTATTGTGGTTTTTTTTATTTTCTGATCAGTATTGTAGTATTCAGTCACTATGTGGAGGTAATATGTTGTCTGGCCATGGTGTGGCGGTATTTGTTTTTGTATGTGCTATTATTTGGTCACTATGTGGTGGTAATATGTGATCTGAACATGATGTGGTGGTATTTGTCCCTAGTATGTGATATTATTTGGTCACTGTGGTGGTAATATGTAATTTGGTCGTGGTTGGTGGTATGTCATACGCCAGCAACGTGCGCGCTGACGTCAGCTGCCAGCCTCCAATTGGCTCGTGGCTTTATCTATTGCAGAGCTGGCCCACACGGCAAATAGAGTAACTGAACCTGCATCTTGGACGCAGGTTCAGTTACTGCACCCGCAGAATCCTGCCACTGGGGCCCGATCAACAGAAGAGTCGGGGCCCGATGCGGGCCCCCTCTGCTGATCGGGTCCCATATGCCAATCTGTTGCACCACAGAGCGGTACTATACAACAACGCTCTTAGAGCAATACCCTGTTTAGACTGCACAGGAGTATAGCAAATATGACGCTAGTTGGGGGTC